>JAOTQH010263344.1:0-11110 GCA_025631255.1 Cornus kousa | reverse complement strand
AAGGATTGTTGTTGTTGGTGGTGCGCAAAAACTAAAAATCTTAGCCCCTATGATAGTGGGTATTATGTACTTAGAAGCTGTATTTAAGCTCCCTTAAATGTTGATTATACTTGTGTACATAAACTGAAATTTTAGTAATTAATTTGATTGGGTTGTTTAAAAAAAAAAAAAAAAAAACACACTGAAATTTTATTTTGAACTTACCTCATATGTGGGGTTGTTCTGTTGTAAAGATTATAGTTGACGGTGTCACTCAAAAACTGAAATTTGTAGCTTCTTTAATGGTGCGTAGCAGGTTCTTAGAAACTGAAATATAAACTTTCTAAATGTCGATTGTGTTGTGTGTATAAAAATAGTAAAGTTAGTAATGTTCATAGAAATGTTTTTTGTGTGTGTGTGTGTTTGCAAGCTGATATTTATATGTTTAAATTGCCTCATTTATGGACCTGTTTTGTTACAAGCTTGTTATTGTCATTGTTGTTGTTCAAATTCTGAATTGGTGTCTAAACTTTACAGCTTGAATGATTATGTTACTGTGGTTTTCAAAACTGTCATATTGATTTGCCATTAAGTATAATTTATAGAACTGAAATTTGATGTGGAGATGCTATGACATTATGAGATTTTGAAGTGTGTCATTTATGCATCACATTGGGTAACAGATTTTTTTTAAGGAGGAGATTGCATTTTTTTTATAAATGAAAGCAATAACTGAAATTTTGGGGATTTCATTTGCAAGATTGCATTATGTGATGGTCATTACTTCCCGAACAAGTATGAACCCCTTTCCTTATTGCTATTCTTTGTTTGGATTCATGGAAACATTAAGGAGTGCGTTTTAGGCATCTTCTACTGAGCCGTTGTTCTCACTCCTTACTAATATTTTTCAGGACACAGAAAGGAAGTGGCAAAAGACATTCCCCACAGGCTTAGATAGGATTTGACAGACTTTCTTATGTAAATTTTCTATTGTATATACAACTCTTGTAAAACTTTAAACTTGTTTTGTATCTCTTTTATAAACTTATGTTCACGAACTGTGGTTGGATGTAATGTATCATGTAAATGGACTTTTGGTTTTTTTGTCTATGTGTGTGATCATGATATTACCATTATAGATGCATGTGGTGACTGTTGTGGGACAGGGTTAGCCTTTAATATGGCTCACAAAGGAGTTCGAAAGTTACAGGACTTTGGAAACTTAGAATCTATTGTATGTTTTCAATTTTTGTCATTTTTTATTTTTCTGGAGATTTTGTCGCCGCGAGGGTATTTTTGTCATCGGATACCGTGGGGTGTGTCGGGTATGTCGGGTAGTCATTTGGGACATTTCATTGAGCTCGGCACTCTTTGAAATGCAAGGGTAACCATTTTCGCATTTCTGTTTTTCGGACCGGACGGTTCCGTAAGGGACCTACTACTGAATTGTTGCATATGGGTATTTTAGTTAGGTCCAACTGCATCATGTTTATTTTATTTTATGTGATCTATGTGGCATTTAGTTGGTGGTGCATGTATTTAAGTATGTGGTGCACATTAAAAACAAATGAAAAAGGAAAAAAATATATTTCAAAGTGGTGGGACCCACCACTTCCATTTAGGTGGTCTAGAGACCACATTTGGCCTCTTATCTCTCTTTCTCTCATAAATCCCTCTCTCTCCCTCTTGTTCTTTACATTTTCTTTTTCATTTTGTATCAAACTTTGATCTTTGTTTCCCCTCTCAATACTTAGTAATTTTAAGTGTCGTTTGTGGCAAAACAAAGAGCACGGCGAGCTCTATACGTAAGTACCAGCACTTTCAGCTTTGGGCCTGCCTAGGATTTTTGAAAATTTGAACCCATTTTGAGGGTTTTGTATCATTTTGAGGTAGGGGTTCCTAATCTATGAGATTCTTGCTCCCTTGTGAATTACTCTTTGTTAATTATAGCTAAGTATACTTAATTTGAGAAGAATGCCTTTAAATTGATTTGGTTTTGTATATGAAATTCATGATTATGTGTTTAAGTGAATTTATCTTAAAAGCATGTTAGTGTTGATTTTATATGCTTATATGCTTGATAATTTGTTAAAAGTTACTATGTGGAAAGCATATTTTACGTGTTAATTTTTTATGCCTATGGTGTTAGTAACTTACTAGAAATTGCCAAATGAAAGCACGTTAATTTGTGTATTATAAAACTCTTTTATTTGTTATGGCATTGAGAATGTACGAAATGTTCATGCATGTCATTGGGCATGAAAATGGAGAAAAGTGTTTTGGAATGAAAAAGGGGAATTTTGGGGAAGAAGTTTTGATTAAAGTGTTTTATGAAAACGCGGTCGCCCCGGGGGTACCAAAGGGCTGGTGTGTTAATATAGTTTAGAGGGAACTAGGGAGATTGCCTTAACGTGGTTGAGCTAGCTAGGCCCAAAATGACGCCGCGGGGGTACCAAAGGTCAAGGACACTAGCCAATCCTTCTGTCATGTCGCTGCGGGGTCACCAAAGGGCGGGTTATATTAACAGTTTGAAAGTGATGGATTTGAATGTTGAAAATAGGGAGTGACATGCCCGATATTGCATTCATAACACGACATTACTCGTTTTGAATTTGAAATTGATGTTGTAATTTTTCCCCAGCATATCGTGATCCCGTTTCTTATTGTCTTATTCATTATTTGGATTCACGGGGTCACAAGAAGCGTGTCTTAGGCACCACCTATTGGGCGTTATGCCCACCGCATTATTTAACATTTTTCAGGACACAAAAAAGGAGTAGTAAATGATAATCCACCTCGGCCTTAGTTTGGAGTGGAAAAAATGTTTCTTTTTGCTATCTTTTGTAAATGAGCTTAATTTTGTAAAGTGTTGATTCAAATGTATTATTTTTCTAACACGTAAAATATTTGGTTTCATTTTGTATATGGCCATTGGGGTAATGTAATTATGTTTTATCCACACTAAATCCTTTTATTGTATTTTAAGTAACGTGTTATAATTTATGTTAACAATGGTTGTTGTTGTTGTATTAGAGGTTGAAATGTATTTAAACATGTACATGAGTGTATTGCCATGGGTGGTTGATCACCAAATCTGGTGTATTTTAGTTTTCTTTGGACAGTGGACTTTTAAGAGTGGATAACCCAGAACCAGTTGACGTAAAACCCTATACATTGACCGAATGACCTGAACCATTCATCATGTGGCTCCCCATACGTCGATCGAATGACCTGAACTAGTCAACGTGTGGCTCCCCATACATCGACCGGTATCTTGGCTGTGTGTTTTTATTGTACACATCCCAAACCAGTCGACGTGTAGCTTCCCACACGTCGACTAGTATCCTGGCAGTGAGCAACATCACTATGCACGACCCAAACCAGTTGACGTGTGATGAATACACGTCAATCGGTTCCTATTCCATATATTTTTTATTTAGTTTCCCAATTATAATTACATTATGACCCAATAAAATACAATAATTATATTTTAACCATAGAAAATACTATATTACCCTGGACTTTATTTTATTTATTATGTGACACGAGTAAATGACTATGATACCCTTGCAGTCTCAAACCATTAGAATTGTAACAAATGACTATCTTGTCCTTGTTGGACTTTAAAATATAAATTTAACGTAAAAGGACCATTTTACCCTTGGGTGATTTTGGGGTTGGGTAAAGACCCGTTTAATAATCCGGATCCAGTGCATTTAGGTCGCTACAGAAATGGTATCAGAGCGATGGTTCGAATACCATTAGGACGACGGGTAGAGGCCTACCTTGGATTGCGTGGAAGTTGAATTGCATGTTTATATGCTTATATGCTAAGTGCTTAATGTTTTGAGAAGTATGCCTAATTACTTACTTCCTTACCTGTTTATGTGTTAATTACTTGTTGAGTTAAAGAATGCTTAAGCATTTCATGATAAGGGATAATATTTATGAGATTAATTCTATGGTTAAATTTTTAAAGCATACTCAAATGACAAAGTGTCTATTAATTGAGTTGTTTATCATGTATATAGGGATACTAACCCGATTATGTGCTTATTTTTTAAGTTGTTTGTTGTTATACAAGCATGTTATATGTGTTAAGATGACGAGTGTTAAAGTTATGAAATATGTTATATAATGAGTATGACTATGTGCTAAGTACCACGCATGCTTATGTGTTATAGGTGTGTCGTACTGACTTAAATGATCCATAAGTAGGTGCTATGTTTTTAGTATGTAACTGTAACTGTATAGCATGTGCGTTTCGATGTTGTATTAGTTCTGTAAGTTGTCACCTATGACTGAAAAAGGTATCAGCGTTGTGAGCAGGGGTGATGCGAATAGCACGATCTTTTGAGTCCACTTTGATCTGGACACGTCGTTCTATTATGAGTCTTTTCCCTAGAGACTGGTAACGGTGAAAGGGTTTGATCTTAGGTGTCTTCCGGGATGAAAGTCATCATTTTCTTGCACAAACAAGAGTTTGCGTTGTGTTTCCTTGGTGTAGTGAATGGACTCTTGGGATGATGGATTAATAAGGTATGGTATGTGAGTCATGGGATCTTTTCATGTAAGCAAAGTTGATTAGATGTCACAGGACGTGAGGTGGTATGTTGTGTATGACTTGTGAAGTTCAGGTGTGGTGCGGGTTGAGCATGGTTTGTATTTGAATTTTTATTTGGAAGTTCACTGATGTTTAAGGTTGCGAATTTGTCTCTTAAATTGCCGTTTTGGGAGTAAAAGTTGAGGTTGACCTTGAGTCGACGACGAGATGAGTAGGTTACACCTTTTGTTTCAATTTCCAGTAAGGAAGGCAGAAGTTTAATGTGATGTTGTTTGGTGACCATAGAGTGTCAGTCACAGAATTATTGAACTAGGATGAGGAGTGACCTCTTGGGCTTGGTAGCCTGTTCTATTTGATTTCTTTATTTTGTGGCCCTGTGGGTGGGTGTATGTGAGCATGTTTAGGTAGCACCAAAAGGCTACCACACTGGGCTAGCTGCGGGCACACAACTCAGATGAAATCGATGTGGACATTCCATTGTGTCTGGTTTTAGTCACAGTGATTAGTTAGGAAATGGTAGTGTTAGGGGCGTAAAAGGTGTATACCATTTTGTTTGCTCAGATAGGTCAGTCATAGGTATGACTTGAGCTTCCAGTAAGATACCAATAAGAGACCATTATTTTGTAATTGTCATAGAAGGTAGTTTGTGTAGTTGACCATTTGGCATGGTGTTTTTTGTCCCTCTTAGGGATTGTTCCAATAGCGTTGCTGCATAAGATTCTTATTTTCTTGTAGCAGGTTGTTGACATGGGTGTTGGGTATCATGAGTGATGTGTGTTTTTATATCGAGTTAGCATCATTTTTAAATGAGCGGTTGGTTATTAGAGACTCATTGTTTTCAAGGGATTGGAGTTTGTGCAGTTATTCGGGAAGGAAGTAATGATTGAATACATTGTTGATGGTTTTGAGGTGACAATTGGGTGTTAAGCATTTTGAGATTTGTACTCATTTTTGTTTGTGAATTTGTCGGTATGGCATTGCCGTATGGAGGTCCTTTTCTAGTGGAAAGTAGTAGTCATTGTAGGGAGTATCGAGAGTGCTGTTTATTTTTGCATTTTGATGGTGTTATCTTAAGGATGTTTGAGGAAGAATTGTTTAGTAGTGACTTGATGGTCTGGTGGAATGATAGGTTTGAAAGTGTTGTTAAGCGGAACAATTTGAGGTATGATCCGAATGTGGTTTAGGGATCTTAAGTTATTTGTTGTGTAGTTGTTAGGTAAGTGATTGGGTGATCATATGTCGTTGTATTTCATGGAGTTTCTCATTGGGAGATTATTGCGTAGGACGAGATGCGGTGTCCAACATACACTGATGATTCCTAATGTTAGCATGTTGAGGGTGTTGGTGCTTTTATCTGATTGTTTCGGTTAGCATAGTGTTGCGATAAAGTGTGTGCGAGATTTCTGTGTTAATTATATAGGACGGTTCATTAGTGGTGAAGTCACTTAGATTGGTGTTTGTGGTCCCGTATGTGTTTCCAAGTTAGTTCTTTTCCTTATAAATAAGGAGTTCAATTCATCCCAGGTGAGATTGGGTGTCCATGGTTGGACGAACGATGAGTAGTGTGTAACAAGTTATCGAGTGCATTTAAGTGTGAATTGTCAGACTCTTGTGAGAGTGGGGTTCATTACCCTTCCATTTGTTATAGTCCTGACAAGGACGTCATTGTTGTAAGTCTTGTTCTCCAATTCGGAGTTGTGCGCCTCCGTGGGTGGACAGACTTGTGTGTGTGGTTTGTGGCGCTGTTAGAGTTCACCTGTAAATGTTTTGTCATTTGGGTCAACTCATTCCTATGGAGGGAGGTAGAGTCTCTGGTTTTGTAATGCTTATTCTAAGAGTGGTCTTGACCAGTGGTGTGTGAGCCACGAGTTGCTGAATAGGGATTATATATTTTCGGTGTCTTATACTAGCAGTAATGGCTAAGGAATGTGTCATGAACGGCAGTCTGAGGATGATTAAATAATATGGTATGAGTTATGTACTCGGATGTTTCTATAGGCGTTTTATTTGAGCGGTGTTTTGGGGATAAGTGTTGACGTCGCCTTAAAATTTCGTGAGTAGTGAATATGTGACTCCATTAAGGAATGATGGGATGATTGGCTGGGCTTTGAGGTTTTAGACATGAGATAGTTATAGTGTGCATTTTGACTAGGTAAGAATTTAATCGAGTGATGTTATGGAGTTATCTACCTGGTATATGTACTGAAAGAAAATCGAAGAGCTTTTATGCGCAGGTCGATGATTATGGTACCTGATGTCTTATTGCTTTTAGCTTGTTATAGGTTGTGTGATTGAGGTATGATCGGACTTTAAAAGGTGGTGTGTGACTATATGGTTGTTGAGATTATGTAGAGAGATGGATTGATTAGGGAGTAGATTTCGTGGTTGTTTTATGGATTGTGTAGAGTTATGTTGGAGGTTTATACTTGAGGACAGGAACGACGTTTGTGTTGAGACTGGATCGATGATGAGAATGGCCTGGCCAACCATTTCTGCTGTATCAGTCCGTCTTTAGCAAGATGTCGGGTCAAAGGTCCATGATTGTTTTAGTTTGTCAGAAATAGTGAGAGCACAGAATTACGGATTGTGTCGGTATGACAGTGTGGATCCAGGTGGTTGTCACGAGTAATGAGGTGTGTTAGGTAGGATCAAATGTTCGATAAAAGGTTTATGGTACGATCATTGATTATTGAAGATCTCATTTTGAGGATTTATGTCATGGGTACAGGATAGTGCGCTTTACTGATTTTGGCGACAAATGTTTATACAGTTGTTAGGAGAATTGTTGTTTGGTTATCTTGGGGTTGATAAGTATAGTGATTGTCGTATAGCACGATCAGTAGTCGTTCATGCGGTTATATAATGGTATAGTTCTATGTTGGATAGCGAGTGCTTAGTTTGACAAAGATGTATACAATTAGGCTTTAGTGTGTCCTTTGAATGATGAGTTGTGGTTTGAAGTTATCTATTTTGGTGGTTTGGTGACTGTTCTTTTCTCGGGTCATAGAGCCTTTTGTGACTATGTAGAGTAAACTGATGTCTATTTTGAGCCTATACAAGGTCTAGTTTGTCTTATATTATGATGAAGGGAGAGATGGGTATCCACATTGGGTTTTAGAGGCTGTGGTGTGTGATTGCCTAGTGACGTCCAGTATCATCGGCAATAGCGTCTGTGGGTTCATAGTCTCGGGGTTTTGTGAAGTGTTCTCGGAGAGTGAGTGGCTGTGGGCCTTCTTCATAAGGAGGGTAGATTTCGTGGATAAAATCTCTTTAAGGAGGGTAGATTGTGATATTTCCAATTTTTTTCATTTTTTCTTTTTTCGAAGATTTTGTCGCCGCGAAGGTATTTTCGTCATTTCACGTTTTGTGTACCGGATACCGTGGGGTGTGCTGGGTGTGTCGGATTGTCATTTGGGACATTTCATTGAGCTCGGCACTCTTTGAAATGCAAGGGTGATCATTTTCGGACCGGACGGTTCCGTGTGGGACCTACTACCGGAATTATTGCATACGGGTATTTTAGTTAGGTCCAATTGCATCATGTTTATTTTATTAGGTTAATTTCACTAACACCCCCTGAAGTTTGGCCAAATATCAGTCTACAACATCTTTTGAAAATAACTATCAGTTAGGTCTAATTTCGCTTTTCAATTACTATCTCTGTTAAAAAATTAGAAAAGACATGTTTGCCCCTAATTTTTTAATCACATCTAATACCAAATACACCTGTTACTTAAATAACCATTATACCCCCATATATATATATATATATATATATAACAATCACGTGTATATATATATATATATATGTAACAATCGCATAAAAGACGGTGGCCGAGACATCCGATTAGGCACAGAGACGATGACGGCGAGGAGAGATCGGTTGGGCACTGCAGCGATGGCCGAACCAGAGAGTCTGGGAGGGTCGCAATTGGTTAAATATACAGGATAAATATGATTTCTACAATAATGTAATGAATAACAATTAATAAACTTATCAATTAGATTCCATTGGTTAACCATAAAGACAAGACTATACAGCAATTTATGCAACTCTAGATGCAAAACTAGCAGATGCTTAAATATATAGGATGTAATTCCAGTGGATCTACCTGGGCCCTAAAAATAGTGGTAGTTGTTTGTGATCAACACATGATCCACAGGAAAATAACTCATATGAAGATAGTTCTTGTCTGTGTTTACAATATCACAAATAAGTTATTTCTTTCTTCTTCTTTTTTATCAATATATATATATATATATATATTATATCTTTTTGAGATGAGGAAGACAGAGAGACCCAATTGAGGATCTGCGTGCCTGAAGGTTTGATTAGATGTTTAATGCTCGGGGTAAGAGAGAGAGAGAGAGTTCTGCATTTTTAGTGGTTCACAGCTCACCCTAAGGACATCTATGTCGATGAGAAAGAAATGGAAGTCTTCTATTATTTGATGGTAACCAGAGATTCTTGAGTATGTTTGAGTATATTGACAATGGAGCACACAGAGACCAAAAATGTTCAGATATCTTTACCTTGCACAATAAAGTAAGACACAAAATCCATATGAAGCTTTGCTTGGGGTCTTAATAAGGAAAATGAAAACACAGATGACAATATACACCAATACGCTTTAATTTTTTTCCCCCCAAATACCAAATACCAACAAACTTAGGGAGATTTTTTAAATGACTAAAAAGAGGACTAGGAGATCTTTTAATCACTCAATTTAGATTCTTTGACATGGAATAATTGAGAGTAGAAAAACTGAGCAGCATTTGATAATTAATTTTTTCCCCTATTCCTTTATGTTATTAGATCAACCAATCAGTCATGCATTCATTCATCAACATTTTAACAGGAGTAAAAGCAAAGAGCAATCTGGGGTATAAGCATATAGCACCATACTGACACATAAAAACCAAAATAAAGGGGGGAAGCATTTTACAAAGATAGTGTAATGGAATGAAGTTGCTGCCACCATATCAACATAAGATTAGAGGGAAGTACATAAAGGTACCTCGTCATATAGACAAAATGTCATAGTTATAGCTTATGCATTAGTAATTGAAATTCACCTAGATTTCAAAGGCAGGCAAAGAGGGCAGTTCATTCGTCGGGAGCAAATCCTGATGTTTCTGACACTTTGTTCTTTGCAGACAATTCCTGAAGTACTTTCACTTCACACGAAAAATCCCTCAACCTCTCATCCAGCAAGCAGACCTCGTCTAAATGTGCTTTCAGTTTATCAATAGACTCCGCTTCAAATTCCCTTATCTTTCCTTCAATCATCATTCTCTCTTCTTCTTCTCGTTTCTGACGTTGTTTCTCCAGTTCCATGGTGCTCAACATGACACCACCAGGACCAGCATCCTTATAAAGTGGTTCTTCAGGAAGTTGACAGCGTTGTCTATACTCAGAGAATGACTTGTGGGTTTCCTTTAAAGATTTCCTGTAGCCCTCTAAGAGATTTCCCATTAAATAAAGATCACGTTCAAGCCGTAATATCTCTCTGTCTCTTTTCTCAATCTCTGCCACCTTGACCTTGTGCAAGTGTTCAATCACACCCTCCCGCTGCTGCAGCTCATTAAGTAAGTACTGCTGGTTCATATTTGATTCCTCGTAAGCCTGTTCCTTCACCTCATACATCATCCTAGCTTTTCCCATCCACTGCTGCACTTGCTCCATGCACATTCCAAAATCAGATGACTTTTGATCCCACGAGCCATCAGTTCTCAGCCTCTTATTACTACCATTGAGAGAATGATGTGAGATATCATGTTCATGCTCAATCTCCCTCTTACTACCGTTGCCAAAAATGTTTGGACCACCTAAAATCATGTGTGTTTCAGCCCTGGACCCAAGAAGCTCTACTGCAGATTGATTACAAATTTGCCCCGGTGAACTAAAAGAAATTTGGTTTGTTTCCATCCCTTGGAGTAGATTGCCAGTCAAGCCCTCCCCATGTAGAGCATCACCATTTGGCAAGAGATCAAATCCATCCCCATGTTCTTCCGCTTCTTCTTCTTCTTCCTCCTCTTCTTCTTCTGCTTCTTCTTCTACCGCTTCTTCTTCATCTTCTTCTTCTTCTTCTTCTTCTTCCAGTTTCCCCTCCCAATGACTGTCCAAACCCCTACCTTCATCTAAACTACAGTGCTGCAAAAAGTGATCGCCTTCATTGTTCTTTCCATCCAAAAGCCAATGCCCATGTTCCTGCTCCTTGCATTCCTCAACATCCATCAAGTCCTCATCCTTAACTTCTTCCTTTTCAACATTATCTTGCCCCAAAGTCAATTCAATATCGGGTTCCTCCAATATGACATCTTCTTGTCCCTGATAATGATCAGAAGCACCCATCTTCACATCACTACCGTCCTCTTCCACCTCCCCTTCCACCTTAGGCTCTTCCCCAAAAGCCTCCTCGCGCTGCGACTTTATCAAATACTGCAAGTGTGAAGCGTAGTAACAATCTTTCAATTGTTGCCCCTGCATCAATTCCTTCTCCACCATACACCAAATCAAACTCGCCCAATCCACCTTCTCAGGATGCCTGTCTCTGATCGCCCGTG
>JAOTQH010263308.1:0-11111 GCA_025631255.1 Cornus kousa | reverse complement strand
ATGAAGTTGAAGAAAAGAAATTGTGCTTGCGATGAGAGGCAGTTTGCCGGACCGAGCTGGAAGCAGAGGAAAAAGTACTGAGAGAAACAGATGAGAACCTTGTGAGACTAACCGTCAATGGTGGAGAGAGAGAGATCGCCGATGAGTGATGGTTGGTGTCGTCTCCCGCCTCCGACGAAGCGGAAAGGGAAGAGAGGGAAGAAGTATAGAAATGATATTTTTCTTTACTTTTTCTTTTCGGTTTTTATTTTAAAAATCATTTATTGTTAAAAATAAAATTAAAAAATTATATATAAAATTCCCTCAAGAACACCCAAGTTCGGTATTGTACAGTTAAAGAGGGGGCACGACCGTTGTCATATTTTGACACGTAGGATCCATTTGAAGAGTTTATTTATTTACCTTTTTTTTTTATTAAAGATTTTATTTTTTTATTTTTTCTCAAGAGTGGGTAAAGCAAACATACACCCTCTACTCACCACACCCGAGCTCCATCTGTATTAATAATACCTCGGAAACATTAAACTCTTTCTCTTTTGTCTCCACAAAATTTTTATTTTTTTATATTACAAATTTTAGATTTCTAAATTTTTTAATAATGCCACTACTAATCTTTTAACATTATCCCTCTCAAAAATATATTTCACTCTTTAGGGGCATCGCATCATGATATTTATTAATGACTTATTATCTGTTTTTAATGTCACATCAATAGAATATCTTGTAAGTCATCTAGAAAAATTCAATTTTTTAAAGAGATGAAAATTTTCAATTTTTTCTTTTTTATTGTTGAGAAAAATTCAATTTGCAGCCCTTCAAATGCAAGATTGTTATTGATTCACATAAACAAGCTGATAAGAAAATTATATTTGTTTTCCAAAGATTTATGCTTTAACTAAGATTTTTTTTTTTTTTTTCCTAGTTGGTATTTAACACACATGCGGTCAAATCTTTAATCTCTGACCTCTCTTTGAGAAGTTAGGGCATGTTTGATGCAGTGAAATAAATTGAAATGGAATGAGAATGGTGGTGGGAATGGAATGAAAATGAAATGTAATAGGAATAATGATTCTCATTCCACCCTTTGGTTGTAAACATGTAATGTGTAAAAATGAAATCTCATTCTCATTCCTAGGTTTGGTAAGAAAGTTAGAATAGAATAAATTTATATTGTTTCTTTAAATTACATTTTATTATTAGTTAAAAAAAATTAACTAAAAAAATTAATTTCAAAAAATAAAAGAGAAAGAGATAATAGAGGGAATAAAAGCGCAATGCCATATATAATATGTATCTATATATATATATGATATTTTATATAGTACAAACCGTGTATAGATTCATATTATATATATATATATATATATATTATATTTTATATAGTGTGTGTATACGTGAATTATATTTTTAAATTACTTTATTATTTTATTAATTATTAGTGAGAATGGAATGGTCATTTCTCAAGAAGTGGAATGGACATTCCGCCTTTTGGATGGAATGGGCATTTCTTAGGAATAGTCATTCCACTTTTAATGCACACACCAAACAAGAGAATAGAAACAAATGTATTTCATTCCACCTTCATTTGATTCCATTCCCTCGTACCAAACATATGAATAAAAGTAAGTGGATTGTTCACAAAGAATGGGTACCTTAAATTCAAAAAAAATAATAAAAAATTAAGAATATGATAATATATTAATAATTGAATGAATGATAATATATATTCTGTAGTACATGTAACATAAAGAAAATCCTAAAAGATAAGGAAACTATTCCATAAAAACTTATCACTTTCCCCATTTAACTTTTTGACGGTTCAAAGGGTTCCAAAATCTTTAGCTAATTTTCCAGCATCACTCACTTTTGAATCTTTGTTGTAATGAAATCATTTATAATTTTTATTCTTCTCAATTTTGTATCTTGAAATGAGTCATAAAACCAACCGTGAGCTTTTATTTTTTTTTTTTTTCTACTTCCAAATCTCATAAAATCTAGGCACTTATTGGTGCTACATGGCAAGTCCAAGATTTTAAGAACAATCTTTGCCACGGCCCTAAACAAGAGAGAGGTGTGTCACAATCACAAGAATAGAAAAATGCTGTTAATAAGCTTTTCTATAATAATTTTTTATATGACAATTGACAAATGCTAAATATCACGAGGAATTTGATGATCTTATGACAATTGACATGGATTTTTATTTTTGAAAAGAACTCATCAAATAATTAAGTCAAATAATAAGAAAGTGATTATTAATAATAAGAGTATCCCCAAAAAATCTAATCTTGCAAATTGTTTTATCTTATCCATCTCTCAATCCATAGGGTTAAATTGTGTATCTTGTTCATATCTCAATTTAGGGTTAATCCAATCTTTTATCTCTATACATGACTACATGAGTTATGGTGATATATATATGTACATATATATATATATATATATTTTTTTATTTATTTATTTATAAGATGAATGATGACATTGTAATTTGACTGAGATTTAATTGGAAGGTTGAGAAAAAACAAGGTAATAAAAGGATTAAAAATAAATATTGCCATATGCAGTTTTGAGATAATGTCATGAATTTTTTTATTTTTTTGTGACATGTAAGTAGCACTGCTCTTTTTATATATAATAAAGGGCAAAAAAAAAAAAAATTTGACCAATTAAAACTAATTTGATTCGAGTTTAAATATATCAGTTTTGTGGTTGTTTCTAACCTTACAACGTAAAAAGTCAGAAATTTGAAGTCATAAGGGCAGAGAGAGTATTTGAGTTTGTTGCCATTATTAAATATAAATATTTTACCTTAAATATATGGCATGCTAAAAGATTTAAATTCATTCTAACGATGAGAGAAGATTATATGATTCTTGATTATATTTGTTCAAAATTATAATTAATTAATTAGCAGTAAAATTTTATTTAACTTTTCAAAATTTCTCATTTTGCTTTTCCTTTCTTTAAATCATATGTTGCTTATTTGAGATTAGAGCAAATTGCCAGAAATTCCTCTAACTAGTTGAAATTGGCACAAGTTTAGCTTGTCATTAAGTGCAGATGCCTCAATAGCCCAGTGGTTAGTGCCTTCGGTGTGGATTTTGAGAGTGTCAAGCTTCTACTCTTTGCACCTACTAATCTAACTTCTAACCCTTCTTGCTTTGTAAAAAAAATAATAATAATAAAAAATAAAAAATAGTTTGTCATTAAGTATCCATATGCTGTTATTATTATTTATTATTTATTAATTATGTGTGATTAGTTTCTTGTTTTATTTATATATTTCACCAGTATGGAGCAAAGAAGGTCATTAATTACCCTTTTGTTGTAATGAATCAAATTCAATTTAAAAAAAAAAAAAAACAAACAAACCAAACTCTCCTAAATCTTTTCTGGGTCTAAAACTCATAGCATTATTACAATTGCTTTGCATTCATTATTTATTTATTTATTTATTTTTAATTTTTTGGGTTTGGTAAGGAACGTTGCTTGCCTATAATTTAAGCTCTCACTCACTGTAATTTGTAAGAATTTTGAGCAATTAAAATTCATAGAGAAAAATATATAAGAGCACAACCAACCCAAAACAAGGAGGACGGGCAGAATCAAAGAAAAGTTCTAAAAGAGCAAATGAACAAACAATTAAACACCAAAATAGATGGTAAATTTCTCTGTAGCTATCTAGCTTCTTGTAAACATCTTAATATCATCCATAAGGACGCTACTAATTAAAACAGAACAAGATTAAGTTGTTGATGCTTCATACATACCACTTGAAAAAAAAGGTCATATATATATATATATTGCACAAGTTTGAGCATTAATTCGACTTATTATTATTATTATTATTAGTACCGAATTAAGCTGGGGACAACCTATGCCAAGAAGACTATAGGCAGCTGCTGCTGATCAGTCCGAGCCATCTGTGGTGGCCGGCCAAGTTGAAGAAGGCTTGGACCCCTCCCCCAATCACCACATGAACTCTCCCTCAAGACGCTTCCAATATTGAGGCTATTTATTGTCATTAGCCAACAACAATAACTAAACTGAACTCAATCTGCATGCGCCATTCATTATTGAATGACCTAGCTTTTTATTCACAATCACAACTCTATTCATATTTAAATACTTGCCATTTTTATCTAATTCCTAAGGTGCCTGCCATGCGCGCACCATATATCTTAGTGTGTGTATATATATATATATTTGATGCCCCGGTGGTACAGTAATCTAGCAGGCAATGGGAGATTTATATATGACATGGGTGGTGGTGGTGGTGGACCATTTTAAGCTGAAACTTACGAAGTGAAACAACTACTGTACTTATATTGTTGTTGTCGATCTCCATGAGTGAACCAACCAACACATAGAGAGATTGTAGAGTCCTAAGCAATGAAGAATCTACAATGTCCATGCCCTAGGTGGTCCCTATCTACTCTATATATATATATATATATATATATATTATACTACGTGAGTAGAGAGACACCTCGAGCTGCTATGCCATATTTTTGTTTTTGTTGGCGCTGCTGCGAAACTAGGCTTCCTCTCTTGTTCATTGTGTCTTGTTCTTTTGTTGCTTGTGTTATGTAATCTAAAAAAAATATGATAATTGCTTCAGGTTTAAAACCACCTATTTACATACTCACTTCACTTCATCCAATCATGAGATTCGTGAGTATGTTGAACTTCCTCATGCTCGTCATGAAACTGACCCTCATCATCTTGAAACCCAGACATTTGCTGTTCTTCCTCCGTTTGTCGACGTTGTAGGCGTTCTTGATGCCTACGTGTCGCTCTCCTCTGTCGACTGTTCATGTTATGTCCTCTTCCAGTGTTAACCATATTAACATAGAAAGACAGAAATAAGTACGAGTTTAAACAAACCGTAAAGGAATTCAATGAATCCTAAACTTAAGCTCTGATCAAGAGAAAATGCTACGCGGAATACTTAATACGATAGAATTCCAGAGACACTTGAACCTGGCTCTGATACCAACTGCGATATCCCTCGGATCCGGAACACAGGTTGATCAGGCCCAGTCCCAAACCCGATGGAATATCAAACAATTAAAGTATTATAACGAACACTTAATACGATAGAATCCCAGAGACACTTGAACCTGACTCTGATACCAACTGTGATATCCCTCGGATCCGGAACACAGGTTGATCAAACTCAGGCCCAAACCCGAGGGAATATCAAATAATTAAAGTATTATAACGAACATGGAATACAAAAGTGATTTAAGAAATAAAATTTTAAAAGCTTAAAGGAACAAAAATAAAAATCCTTAACCATAAATATTGAAATCTGTTAAATCCAAATTCCAAAAGTTTACAACTCGGGAATCCTTCCATTGGATCCCTTATTAAAATTCTCAAATCGAAATTGAAATAATAGAAATATAATCTAAAGCTAACATAGAGAAGATTCCTACATAGTCGAATGAATGAATATCTGTATCTGCTCTACACGTCTAAACTCTAACCCTGGAACTGACGAACACCTGAGGAGTGGGTCAAGCCCACAACAAGTGCTGATCTAATAGTATTATTCTAATAAAATTATACCAGTAGTTTCATAGGACATACAAAACAAACAGACACAAACTTGTTTTTAGCATATTTTGGTCATAGAATGTAAGATTACACTGTTTTTGCCATTCAAGAGCACAAGTGGAATTGGCTACTAAATCTAAAAGTAACAAAACTTGTAAATTCACCATCACATGTTCTTCTGAAATTTTCACTTAAATTAAGTGATTATTATGAAAGCTACATTGCCTCAAATATTTAACAGACCTCACATATGCTCAAATATAGCTTCACTCAAACCATTTCATAGCTTGTACCGCCAAACTTCATCACCATCACCATCACCATCACTATCTCCAACCCATCTCAACACTATCCTAAACAATGCCATCCAAATCAAGAACATCAAACATGCATCCCAAATTCACACCCAAATCATCACCAACAACTACATGTCCCTCCCTTTCCTCTTCAACAGCCTCATCAACTTCTATGCCAAGTGTGGTCAAATCAATCAATCAATCCTTGAATTTCTTTAACCATATGAGAAGCACTGGTGTTTATCCAAACCAATTCACCTTCTCTGCTGTCCTACCCTCTTGTGCAGACTCCATGATTGTTGTTCATGGAAAACAGATGCATTCTTTAGTTTGTAAACATGGGTTTGAGCTTGATATATTTGTCGGCAGTGCATTGGTTGATATGTATGCTAAGTGTTCTGATATGAGGTCTGCCCAGAGAGTGTTTGATGAAATGCCTGAAAGAAATCTTGTTTCTTGGAATTCTTTGATAGTTGGGTCCTTGCTAAACAAGTTGTATGATCGGGCGGTCGGACTATTTAAAGAGGTTCTGGGAGAGACATATGTATCCCCTGACCAAGTGAGTTTTTCGAGTGTGTTGACTGCTTGTGCTAACATGGGTGGTTTGGGTTTTGGGAGACAAGTTCACGGAGTTGCTGTTAAGCACGGTTTGATTACCTTAGCTTATGTGAAGAATTCGCTTATGGACATGTAATGTAAATGTGGGTTCTTTGAAGGTGCTGTTAAGTTGTTTCGGACCATAGGAGATAAAGATGTTGTTACATGGAATATTATGGTAATGGGGTGTGTCCAAAATGATGACTTTGAAGAAGCTTGCAATTGCTTTTGGGTCATGAGAAGGGAAGGCATTTCACCTGATGAAGCCTCATTCTCTACTGTCCTTCATGCAGCTGCTAATCTCGCGGCACTAGATCAGGGCACTTTGATTCATGATCAGATAATAAAAACCGGGTTTGGGACAAATATTTGTGTTTCAAGCTCATTGATTACAATGTATGCGAAATGTGGGAGTTTGGTTGATGCTCACCGGATATTTGAAGAGAGCGAGGATCGGAATGTGGTATCTTGGACAGCCATGATTTCAGCCTACCAACAGCATGGCTGTGCAAACCGAGTGATACAATTATTTGAGGATATGCTAGAAAAGGGAATTAACCCTGATTATATAACTTTTGTCTGCGTTCTGTCGGCTTGCAGCCACACTGGACGTGTTAAAGATGCATTTGCTTATTTCAATTCCATGACTAATAACTTTAATATGGACCCTGGGCCTGAACACTACGCTTGCATGGTGGACTTGCTTGGTTGTGCTGGTCGATTGGATGAAGCTTAGAGGCTTATAGAATCAATGCCAATTAGACCTGACGCGTCTGTTTGGGGAGCTTTGCTTGGGGCTTACAGGAATTATGGAAATCTTGAAATAGGTAGAGAAGCTGCAGATAGGCTCTTTGAAATTGAACCTCATAATTCTGGAAATTATGTGCTGCTATGTAACATGTATGCATCTAGTGGAAGGTTAGAGGAAGCTAATGAAATTCGGAGAATGATGAGGGTCAGTGGGGTAAGGAAGGAGTTCGGATGCAGCTGGATTGATGTTAAGAATGAGACTTTCGTTTTTACAGCACACGACATATCACATTCTAGGTCCAATGAGATATATGAGATGTTGGGAAAGTTGGAGGAGTTGGTAAAGAAGAAGGGATATGTGGCTGAAACGCAATTTGCAATTAACAATGTGGAAGAGTACAAGGAACGGAGCTTATGGTATCACAGCGAAAAACTGGCTCTTGCATTTGGGCTGCTGACCCTCCCAGTTGGGGCTCCGATTAGGATAAAGAAGAACCTGAGGACTTGTGGTGATTGTCATACAGTTATGAAGTTTGCTTCAGAGATTTTTGAGAGGGAGATCATTGTGAGGGACATCAATCGATTTCACCGATTTGCTAATGGTTTGTGCTCATGCGGAGATTATTGGTGATTCAAATAATTCACATGATTCAATTGGTAAGCCCTTTTTTTTTTTTACTTTTTTTTTCTGCTAACATTATTTCAAATAAGAAGCACTTCTTTTTTTTGTGGTTCTTTACCTACTATTAACATGATCAAATTGTTTCTTTTTGTAACATTATATTAAATCCTTAATTTTTCTAAAGAAGCTTCATCTTATCTCGTGCTTCATTCTATTATTTGTTTAATTTTAGCTGATTTATGTCTGCTTATTGGAAAATTCTGTTTGATTCATGGAAGTTTCTCAAATGATCTCATATACATATTTAGTGCTAATCTTGAAGAAGCTATTTCCTGAAAATTGGCAAAATCTGTTATCTTTGGTACTTTTGTTAATCACATGAACTCCACTCAAACTTGAATCACATTGTAGATAGTTTCAGTGGACATGGAAGTTTTGGTCCCATGAAGTTTCCTTCAAACACCTACATGTGAAATTTCTTTTGAAATAGGAGGGGATTAATTTTAAGAGAGAGAAGCTTGCAAAACCATTATTTATCACCAACCCTAGTCTACTACTACATTATACCAGACCTTTTATGCACCTCCATTTTATTTTTGATCTATGCAAGGGTCCTATAGCTCTTTTTTCTTTTCGATTTCCATTTTTTTCTTGCTTACGTTCCAAAAATTGTTCTTTCAAAATCATGTCGGCTTTTTATATACATATCATTTAACATTTGCTAACATGCATAAGTTGCTCCATATGTGCCTGTATGCTCTGGCAGGCTTGGTTACATTTTCTTTTCTAAAAAGCCAATTAAGTATCATGGGTTATTAGCAGACATTGCTGAGGAGCGTCTATTGCTTGCTATTTTCTTTGAAGCTATGTTTACGAAAATTGAATTGGTGTTGATTCGGTGCTCCCAAACGCAATATTAATTGTTAATTTTCTGCAGCTAGTCATTTTAAGTGGCTATGTTGTTGAAGTAGCTATCATGGTTTACATGTCATTGGTAATTTCTTCCCTTTACCAAAGGGCATTTGGCCCAATGATATAACCTCCCCATCCTCAAAGAGGAGGGGAGGGGCACGGGCACGGGCACGGGCACGGGGCAAAAAATCGTTTCTTACTTTTCTCTTCTCTCTTCCCTCAAATTTTAATGCTGAGTCTGTCATGTCCACATATTAGATTAACTATTTTGATCTCTCAGTGTAAGTGAAATTGTGTACATTATTACTCTGCTTTTATTGATCTAGGCTCTATGTTAGCTTCATTTTCTAGCAATGTACCTCATAGAGACTTAGAGTCTCAGCCCACTATGGATTGTTTTGACAGTAATTTTGATTCCAAAATTTTAAATGGATCAAATATAAATTATGTGTGTAAGTAAAATAATATGCTTATATGTCACTAGTTAAAACGATGCAAAATTTATAGTAGGATAATAAAATAAAATAATTAATAAAGAACCTGTAGAATGTAGATGGAGGTACACTGGTTCAGTTCGAACCAGATTGGTAGGATCGAGCCCAGCACGCTCGAGGAGGCCGAAGCCCAGGCCCGGACTGGGCGGTGCGAGCACGTGTTTGGATGGGTTGGGCCTAACTTTGGCTACGTTCTCCCCTGCACAAAACTTGGCCCAGACCAAGTTTTTCTCAATCTTCCTACGAGGACAAACTCATTTTCACCTCCTTAAACCATGATATGATATGATTTCTCTCATTTACCGGGAAATTATTGTGAGGTCGATTTCACTTTTTTGCTAATGATTTGTGCACATGCGGAGATTACAGGAGATTGAAATTCACACGATTCAGTTGGGAATCTGTCTTTTGGTTTCTTGTTCTGATGACATTATAAGCACTTCTTGTTTGTGGTTCTTAATTGATAAATGGGTCGCTTAGGCTTGGCTCATTTATCAAATAAGCTTAAAAGTGAGCTATAAATTCATTTTTCTTAAACTTAGGATTGCACAAATTAACTTTATATGAACCGAACACAAAGTTAAAATAATAATAATAAATTAAGTGGAAGGTTCCACAAGTCAAAACGAGTGTAAAAATGTATTTCTTGTTAATATAAATACTATTTATTTATTTATTTATTTTTTTGAAATAAACGAAAAAAAACATGCGCCGTGTCATTGGAGAAGTTTTAACGACACATAAGTCACGATAATCTTTCTTGCGTATTCAAAATTGGGTTAATTTTTTTCCATATGACTGAATTGAAATCATTGTCACAGGTTTAAAATTCCGAAAACAAAGTCAATAGACGAACTTTAGTTAGGATGGAGATTACTGAGCTATGAGACTCTTACCCTTTATACATGCATACTTCAATTTAATGAATGGTTGGAATGTATTTCAATGAATGGTTGGAATGTATTCTCTTTAAAATAATACTTTTTAAAAAATCATAGATATTTACATATTTACAGGTATTGCTAATAGAATCTTTTCTAATCCATCTATATTTAACACAAATTTTCTAGAATCCACCTTCACAATACGACACTCCAAAATTCTTTACCTCACATCAACTTGTCCTTATTCTGGAAGATAACAACATTCCCTCCGAGGAACCTAGAAAGCCATTTTTGATCAGTTTTCCATCCCCCCATAGAATATATATATATGCGCTGAGAGAAGCAACATAAACTGCATCTACCAAAACATATAATTTCTTGGTCAATCACTAGGTCAACCATAAAAGTGCTTGTGTTCCATCTTGGATGTGTCATTTTGTGTTCTATCTTGGATTACTTTTAAGAGAGGCTGAGTTATAAAACTTTGAGTTGATTTATTTATGTACGTACTTAGAGTGGATTTTATGAGTTATGGTACTAATTAGTAAGGAGTTTAGAGTCTAAATCAACTTGAAGAATTGACTTTAAATTAAGCATTCTTATACCATCTCCAATGGTAAAATGCTAAATTCGGATGCCAAATTTATATTTTGACAGTGCTACAATGTCAAAATGCTATATTTTAACAATTCTGCTCCAATGATGCGTTTTACGCAAAATGTTATTTTTTTACACAACCACTATTCTTTTCAACTACCATTTCCGCTATTTATATTTGCATCAATAATGTTAATATTAGGTACATTCCAAGTCAAGTTGTGGACATTAGAAGAAAACTAAAATTAAATTTAATTAAAAAGAATCAAAAATAAAAAATATCTAGTCAAAAAAGGACCCAAAATATATATATGTATATATGTATAAATTTATATATTTGATTTTATTATTATATAAAAAAAAAAATTTATATAATTTTTTTTCTTTTTTCGGAAAT
>JAOTQH010263299.1:0-11112 GCA_025631255.1 Cornus kousa | reverse complement strand
AAAAACCGGAGAATAATTAAAACATTTTAATTTTACTATGCACTTGCTTTTTTGTTTAAAGAAAAATAAATGGCTTTCCTTTCTAAATGTATTTCACCATTGCAATTTTTTACTACATAGACTTCTTCTTCCATAACCAAAGACTAGAATAGTGATATCTTATCTACTTTCTAAAATAAACAATGAGATAGTTCAAGCTAAATTAATTGTCTAACACCAAAAATTTCCTCCATCTAAATTCGCTCAGCAAAAACCTTATTACCTTCTCTCCTCACCCATCGTATGGAAACAAGGTTGACGATCCAGCAAAACACTCATTTTAATGCTTATGCTACAAGGGTAGTTATCACCAAAGACTAAAGTTACAAATGAAACAAGCTGTTCATGAATAGGGGCCAATGGAGCCTCCTAGATTTTTTTTTCAAATTTAGCCCCCTCCTCAAAAAAATTCTTTTCGAACCACTCATTATTGGCTCAAGTAATAGTAAGTTTGGAAATAAATTTAACTTATATTTTTCAGTAACTTGAATCCCTTTAGTTTTAGTTTTAAAGTCCAATATTGAACAACAAATACTCCGTATGTAAGTATCAACCCATTTAGGGAATATATATATATATATAAGTTCATTATTATGGTAGGCTTTACACATGACACGTGTATGATATATATTTTTTTCTCCACATGCACACATATGATTTCTATGATATGTATACAAAAAAGAAAAAATTGAAATTACATTATCGTCTACTCATGCTTCTTTTTAAGACATTTTGTTAGATGGTGTTAATAGAAAAAAAATATTTTAAATTATATACTAATCTAGTTTTTGAAGTACAAAAATGAGGATTAGTATCATGCGTTCTAATATATGTAGTTGTCACTTGTTAATTGAAAAGTTCTATTGCTACTCATTTTAATAGTTTTTAAAGTACTAATCTATTGCCAGATTTTTTTAGTCAAAATGATAATTTTTTTATTTTTTTATTATGGAGGGTGACTGAATTTATTTAAAAAAACAAAA
This sequence comes from Cornus kousa, assembly GCA_025631255.1. Taxonomy (NCBI): domain Eukaryota; kingdom Viridiplantae; phylum Streptophyta; class Magnoliopsida; order Cornales; family Cornaceae; genus Cornus; species Cornus kousa. The sequence goes on along the minus strand of JAOTQH010263299.1, from coordinate 10,090 downwards.
ATTATTATTTTTATTTATCACTTTCCTGATTTTGTAATTACTGATTATTTGTACATTTGTCAATAGGGATGACTTACTATAATATAGAATTATATTTTTTCCTTGGTGTCTTCTATCCATATTTAGAATGATGAAATTTCATTAAAAAGAGATGATGATTCATCCATCATTCTCTTTTTCTTCTCTCATTACTTTTTCTCTTTCAAACAAATAAATTGTATTTCTTTTTTTCTATCTTCTCTCCACTCCTCTTTTATTTTTTTCTTACCAAACAACGAGCATAAAAGTTTTGAAAACTATCGGGGTTTAACCCAATTAGATCCAAATCAATCCTAAATTAATTCTTTCTCCTTCCCATTGCTACTCTATCTTTTATGTTTTTTTTCCTGGCTACAACGTTACTACTCTATTTTACTACTTCTACACTATTTTTTTTCACCACCATAGGTGTCTATGAATCACTAATTATTTACCCTTTCTTTTATTTCTTAAAGCCCCTCATGTCGGTTCAAAGGTAATTAACAGATTTTTTATTTTTTATACTTATATACATCTTAAATCTTAGGCCAACATTCCAAAAAAAAAAATTCAACGTAATCTCTATTCATCACCGTACCATATACCTCCCATTCACAAAATAATGGAGAAAGCCACTTCAGTATTCTCCATCGATAATCAGTGGCTGACTGGCTGTACAAAGAGTCAATTTATTTATTTTAATCACTGTTACCATAATCTCATCTCATAAGTCAACAAATCAAATAAAAATAAATAAAATATTCATGAAACATATACAATCCATCCATAAAGGTACCCATGGTGGTGAAAAAAAGATAATTTTTTTGGTGAACAATGAGGTAGAGCAGCTTTAGAAGGAGAGAGAAAATCAGTTTAGGTTTTTTTTTTAAAGTTGGTATTCACACACATGTTTCCTTAAATATAACCTCTCTTTAAAAAATAAGAGGCTCATGAAGTTTTTAAGCATCATTAGAGGGATAAAGTTCATCACATGGGGAGAGAATTTTGGGGGAAGAGAGAATTGGTTTAGGATTCATTTGGATTCAATTGAGTTCAATCAGCATATTTTTCAAATCTTTTAGTTTTATTATTTTTTAATATAAAATATTTGTGACTTTAGTACCAGTCACATCAATAATAGTAAATATGAATTTCCTATTCACAAATTAATAAATTATAAAATTTTGCATATATATTATGGTTTGTCATACCAACTAATTATTGACGTATTTCAAAGGTTAAATATCGTTACACATCTTTATGAACGGTCTCATTTGATCTATTTACACCAATATTTACTTAAATCCATTACACCGCGATGCTACCATAGCCACAACCTATAATGCGAGTACAAATTATGATATATATATATATATATATATATTTTTTTTTTTCGCTGATACAATTATGGTATTGGATTGAATAATTCACATTTTCTGCGTTCTTATAAGGTATCCAATGGTATTATAAACTAAACCGGAGTAAGGTGGTAGAATATAACCATAAAGAAACATAAGGAGTTTCAGAAACTTTAGGGAAGTTATAATAATGAAAAAGGTCATTGGTAAAGTTTAAAGTTAAAATTTAAAATTTTCCTATTAAAACAGTGAGTTAGTGACAGAAGCCATATATTTGTTCACAAGGGATACGGGTTGCTTTAAATCCACAAAGTTGAATAAAATTAAAATATTATTAATCAAATGTTAAATTTTGCTCTTGTAATGCATGACTATTTATAATAGAGAAAAAGCTAACACTAAAAGGAAATTAATCCTAGAAATAAGCCTAAAAAAAATTTTGTCTAAAAATTCTAATAAGAAACATAATCAATAAAAACTACAAAATATAAAATCTCGTAACATTCTGACTTCTCTCCATTGAGGTTTGAACTCATGACCTCCCTTTAAAAAGTAGGAGCCTGATACCGCTAGGCCACAGTCCTATTGGTCATTCTGACCTCATTAAGTCCTGGAACAAAAATTCTAAAATAATCAGCAAACCTCCTATAACACAATAAAACGTAATTTCGGAGGCCTAAACGAAGGTTTTCAGTCGAAAACTAACATGAATCACAAGCATAAGCTAGTGGATTTTTTTTTTCAATGCATCATTTTCACCCAAAAAACACTCCAGTCGGGTCAAAAATGGACTTAACATTATGTTCACCATTTTGTCTTGCATCAGGTCTCTCCACTTCAAAAAAAAATAATTTTTGCAAATAACATGAAATATTTCCTACCATAAAATCATATTCTTCACTGCCAGGAGAACCTCCAAAACACAACACCAAATTATCTTCATTGGCACCTTTCAGAATTAAAACTTTTTCACCGACAATCTCCTTAAATATTGGTACTTCACCAACTTGAAGCCCGAATTATTCTCTACCATCTTGGACATCTGATTTGGTAAAATTATTAACCCACTTATCATCAATTAGTTCTTGTTGCTCAATTTCAACATCGAACTCTATGTCATTATCTTCTTTGGTTGTGCTAAAGCGCTTTTCTGCATCTACCGACTCTTGCAAAAGAATTAATGTGTTCACATATTTGACTTAATCTTCTTCAACTACAAGAGGCAAAGCAATGCAATTTTTCTCTTGATCAACCTCAATAATGTCAATCGTTACCTCAACAAAATTATTATTATCCTTGGTGTCACCATCTTTTTTGTGAATCTCTTTTTTAGACTTTTTGAAAGATTGACTCTTTTTTTGACAATTCCGATATTTTTTATACATTACCTCCTCATAATTGATGGTAAAAAATTGGCCATGAACATCCGTTTCATCTTGTACCAAAACCAAATAGGATGTGATCCTTCTTTCTTTCTTTTTTGATGAAACTGTATTTGTTCCCACCAAATTGAAGCTGATCATTTAAGCTTGAAGGTAACAAGCGGAACTTACTTCTTGTCACGTACATCAAAAAATTCTTCAACTTCTTTAATCCAGTCAAAGACATTTTCAATAATAAAACTTCCATTAAAAGTAAGTAAACCAAATTTTACCTGAAATTCACGATTGTTGCGTCTACCTCGATCACTGAATATAAACCCCTCATCATCGTAAGAATCATCGAAATAATTCGCATTGGTTAGAGGTCTACGTAGATAAACAGGAATATAACCTATATTTAATTAGCTGTGAGACACATCATCAGCGTGAACTTAAATTGAACCACTGAACTCACGAATCTGGTTGCCACCAATTCCAAAACCAGTTGCTACGAATCAATCTTGAGTATGCCTGCCTGCCCAAGGGGCCTTCATTCTGCGATCATCTTGGCAAAGTGGGTGCTACCAAAACGAGCAATCGTCATCAGCTCAAGGTAAATTAAGGCTCTCAGACCAACCGACATAAGCGGAAAGCGATAGAATGTTCACAAGGAACCATGCTGCCTTGAATCCATAAGGAATGGTAATTTGAATCCACAAACTAGAAGAAAATTCATAAAAAAATTTAAAATATTATTGAAATAAGGTTAAATTTTGCTCTTGCAATACATGAATATTTATAATAGAAAAAACCTAAAAAGTCTAAAAATAAATTATCTCTAAAAAATTTGGAAAAATAGAGAAAAAAAAAAATCTAATCAAATAAAAATACTAAATATGAAATCTCAGCATTTCAACTTCGTTAAGGCCTCAAACAAAAATCTCTAAATAATCCACAGGCCCAGCTATAACACAATAAAACCTGATTTTGGAGTTTTAAACGAAGGTTTTCAACCTAAAATCATCATGGCTCACAAGCTTAAGCTAGTCAGTTTTTCTTAATGCATCGTTTCCATCGAAAAAACTCTCCACTTCGATAAAATTAAAAAAAATAAATAAATAATTTAAAAAAAAAAAAAAAAAACTGACTTGTCAAACTGTTCACTATTCTGTCATGCATCAGCCAGGAGGAACTAAGACCGCAAAGTTTTACCAGGTAAAATGAGAGAGAGAGAGAGACACTGCACATTCGTAGATGTAATTGAGATGGGTAAAGATGATGTTGCGAAGGGAATCAACAGGGAAAGCGTAGTGGAAGGAACTGGCAAGAAGACCAAGTAAAATCCGTGGATTTAATTTATTTAATATCCCTAAACACTAAAAATAAATCTAAAATAGAAAAAAAAAAAAAAAAAAAAAAAGAAGTGACCCTTTTCCTTCTCATTACTATATAGTTATTATAATTAGTCAGTATTATTAATTATTATTAATTGATAAAACCGCGTATGGAACAGTGACTATGGAGAAATTCAAAGTCATCAAACATCCATTCCAACTTCCACCTCGGACACATTTGACCAAACAGACAGACCCAGACCCAGAACAGACTTCAAAGTTATAATTCAAATACCCCCGTTTCCATTGCGACGAATACCAGCCACTCTCCTTTCTTCTTCTTTTTCTTTGTTTACCCAGCGGCAGTCCACACTTCCGTTGTTCCCATTAATCTCCCCTCCTCCTTGTGTCCGCCTCCACCCTTATATATATATACACACACACACATTTTCGGATCAAAAACTGAATTTTCATATTAATTTCTCTCAATTTCAGAGGTTTGAGTTACAATTCTTTAAGCTTCAAACAATGGATCTGTCTCTTTCTGGGTTGTTTGTGCGTTCTGGGTCAGAAACTATTTACTAACTTCATCTTCAAATTATTGCATCCCTTTTTTCCCAGACCTGGGAACCCCTTTTTGAATTTCATTGGCCGATTTTTATGTTTTTGCTTTCACATACATACATCCCTTTCCCCTTTTTCGAACAATTGCTGTTGGCTTTGTTGTTTTCTGTGTTGGTTCTAATAAAACAGTCAGAATTTCCTCCCAATTTTTCCAGCAATGATTTCTTCTGGATTGTTCTTCATCCTGATGATGATGATGTTGACATCCTTCTTTTCTGGTTCATTTGGGGAAATTCACAATCACAATGGGTCTCTTCTCAGTGACATGGAGCTGCCTGATCATTCTGGTTTCAATGCCGCGGTGTCTGCCAATTCCGCTGGTTGTAGCCTCACGACAACCAGATCAAAGAAAGCAACCCTTGAACCAACAAAAGAAGAAGAAATCTCTGTGAAGCCGTCGGTCAAACTCCATCTGAAGCACCGATCGGCAGGTGAATCTGGGGCAAGAAAATCACTACTTGAATCCACAGCGAAAGACCTCACGAGAATTCAGACGCTACATAAGCGGATCGTTGAAAAGAAGAATCAGAACATTCAGCAAGTAGTCAACAAATCATCATCATCGCCGCCGTCGCCTTACAGTTTCCCCGGCGGCCAGCTGATGGCGACCATTCAGTCGGGCGTGAGTCTTGGTTCGGGAGAGTACTTCATGGATGTGTTTGTGGGTACACCTCCTAAACACTATTCTTTAATACTTGATACTGGTAGTGATCTCAATTGGATTCAATGCGTTCCCTGTTATGATTGTTTCGAACAAAATGGCCCCTATTATGATCCAAAACATTCAACTTCTTTTCGGAATATAAGTTGTGACGACCGCCGGTGTGAGCTTGTTTCGTCGCCTGACCCTCCACGGCCTTGCAATAATATTAGTAAGCCTCCTGACCACAATCAGACAACAAGTACATGCCCTTATTTCTATTGGTATGGAGATAGTTCCAACACAACCGGTGATTTCGCGCTGGAAACATTCACGGTTAACCTGACCACAGCAAGCGGAGAAGCAGAGTTCCGGCAGGTTGAGAACGTGATGTTTGGCTGTGGGCATTGGAACAGAGGCCTATTTCATGGTGCTGCTGGACTGCTGGGACTGGGGAGGGGGCCTCTCTCCTTTTCCTCACAGCTGCAGTCTCAGTATGGACATTCTTTCTCCTACTGTCTTGTGGACAGAAACAGTAATGCGAGTGTTAGCAGCAAGTTGATTTTTGGTGAGGATAAGGAGCTTTTGAGGCATCCACTGTTGAATTTCACTTCTTTGGTGGGCGGAGGCGGAGGCGGAGGCGGAGGGACAGGATCAGGATCAGTTGATACAACATTCTACTACGTGCACATAAAATCAATATTGGTTGGAGGAGAGGCGTTGGTAAACATACCGGAGGAGACTTGGAATTTGTCAGCAGAAGGTGTTGGGGGTACAATTATCGATTCAGGCACCACGCTTAGTTATTTTGCGGATCCAGCATATGAGATGATCAAGGAGGCATTCGTGAAGAAGATGGGAGGGAGGTATCCTGTTGTTGAAGATGTCCCCATACTGAAGCCTTGCTACAACGTGTCTGGTGCAGGAGCTGGAGATGGAGATGGAATACTGGATGAGCTGCCCACATTTGCGATTCTATTTGCGGATGGAGCTGTTTGGAATTTCCCAGCTGACAACTACTTTTTATGGGTTGATCAACAAATTGTATGTCTGGCAATACTGGGAACTCCTCGCTCTGCTCTCTCCATCATTGGCAACTACCAGCAGCAGAATTTTCACATTTTGTATGACATAAACAAGTCTAGACTTGGATTTGCACCAAGAAGGTGCGCTGATCTTTAACATGCATACATTGCATACATCTTGTTCTAAGAACCAAAAAAAAATTAATTAATTAATTAATTGGATGGGTATATGGTATAGACTATAGTAGTCGGAACAACTGTAAACATGTTGGGATGGGATAGTTTTTCCATAAACAACGCCCAAACCACTAAACATACATCAAGTTACCTTGTTTTTTCTTGTTTGAGATTCAGGATATTCTAGATTGGATAAACATTTTCCGAATTATATTGTAATCTTAATTTCTTGTGTTCATATAAGATAATATTGAGCAGCGGTTCCATTTAATCATTTATTAAGTAATTCCATATACACACATTCTATCTGAATTTGTTTTTCAATCAAGATCATACCTACCTCACTAATCTAAGTGCAGCTTATTTTTATATATGCTAATTGTTACCCAAATCCAAATCTAAATTAACTTGAAGCGTGTCGTTATTTTACTGGTTGGCCGTTTTGTGCTGGGATTTCTCTCTTGAAGCCGGTTTATGCAAAACCTGTGTCCTTATTTGGAGATTCGAGGTTCTTGATTTGATTTATTTAACATCTTTCTCATCATTTTCCTCATCTATCTTTTGTTTTATATGGGGTAAGATAGGCTTCAATAACTTAAAATTCACTGTATGGATTTCTGATTTTCTACCAATTAATATATACTCCTCCTAATTCGGTCAAAATACTGGACCACCTTCAATGTGAATATATTGTAGTGAAATTAAATTGTACCAAACCACCCTAATTTGTAGTCAAATTACTCTCATCTTCTTCTTCTGTATTTATATTTTTTTTCTTTATTCAAAAGCCATATGGCCTCATTTTTTGACTTCAGATACGCTCAACCGAGTTTATTACAGATGTTAATTTTTTCATCCTTCCTACATGTTCTTAAACTCATCCTTTCTAATTTTTCATCCTACCTATGATGACATTTAATCCTTGCTTGTAACTTCAAAACGTGAAAAAAAAAAAAAAAAAAAAAAAACCAATTTCAGGCCCTAAACAAACAATGGGATTTAGCTAGGGTAAATGCACTTTTATTTACTAGTAAAATGTCACGTACTAAAATTTAATTTGAAACAAAAATCAAGAGCTCGCTCCAACATTCTCCTTGGCCACTCCAACTCCATTTACTAATAAACTCAAAAGAGAATATTTGCACTCATTTTTACTTTATTGCAACTACCGACTTGCTTTATCCTTTTTCTCTGACATCTATGTTAATTTCACATGCATATTTTGCTTACAGATGTAATGAAACCATTACATTGAACAACAAAAATATGAAACAAATTAAAATAACAGTTCATAATTATGCTTGAAACTGATTTTTTTTTTTCCTTTTCCCCAAGGCAAGCAATGGGAACTATTATTGAATCTCTTCCAAAACCGTAGAAAAATTAGAGTTCCATATGAATGAGATAGTCATGAAATGAACTGGCTGAAATAAAACTCGCGCGTATTGTTCCTTACATACCAAGGGGTGGTAGGGACTCTTAAAATTTTGTGTTAATTACACTCACATTTGCTCTATTGATACTAAGATGAAAGGTCCATTTTTTAACAATGACACCCCTCAAATTTAAAAAAATTAACAATCATACCCCTACCACCTCTGACAAAAAAATAAATTAACTGTATTACCTTTTTAACTTTTGAATTGACTTACTTAAATAATGAAATTTCCTTTTTTAACTTTTGAATTGACTAACTTAAATAATGAAATTTCCGTTTTAACGGTTTTCTAATTATTTTATTTTATGTTTTTGTGTGTGTATATATATGCAGATACACATGCTGCCTGTCCCAAATCAACTGAAAAAAAATAAACTCAATTTTAGTTCTTTGAATCCATAACAACAAAGAACCAAGAACAAAATATATATAATACACATTTATACATATATATGAATGATAGAACAATTTAAAGCTCAGGACCAAGTCTATTGACAGCCCTAACTTCTTTAACCATAAAAATAGTTTCATTTATGTTTGTTCTTCATATTGCGATCAAAATTCATAGTCTATTGATTTAAATTGCACGCACAGACCTTCAACAACATAATTTCTTCAAATCCATAGCCCATTGATTAAAAAAAAAAAAAAAATTGCCCTGCATGAAGGTAGTGAAGGAGTCTATGGTGAGTTGTGTAGGGGTGGCCACGAATCATATCGGATTAGATTAGGCATCAATTCTAATTCGATCTGCTCCCAACGGATTATAAATTTTCGCCGATTTGTTATCTCACGGATCGGATCGGATTGAATTCGCGGATTGAGTTTTATCTAAATTATATATTTTTATTTTATTTTTATTTTTATAAGTAATATTATTTATTTATCTTTTAACCCTAACCCAATACATAAAATTTTAATTTATTAATATTAATTAATATATTTAAAAAATTATTAACTAATACATCCTTGGAGTACATTAAATTATCATTAACTAATATATTATTTAAAAATATATATATAAATTTCACGTATCGGATCGGATTGGACTCACGGATCGGATTGGATTTTTAACAGCCCAGTTCGTGATCAGATCCGTGAGCTACGGATCCGCAAGGATCGGATCGGATCGGATTTGAGGATTATTTGCCCACCCCTATGTTTAGGTATACAAAAATAAAAATAAAATAAATAAATAAAAAATTGAAAAGAAAATCCCTATTTCAACCCTTATATATGCAATTACATAATATCATATTTACATATATAACTACACTTATTTTTCCCTGGCAAACACAACATCACAAAACAAAGAACTAACAAGAAATATCCATCACATCTTGAGCAGAGCTAGAACTGAAGGTGGCACAGAAGGAAGAAACCAATCAAAATTCATTGGACTCTGTGATAAAGATGCAAAAGCATGAGCCCACCCTATTCTTAGTTTGCCTAACATGGGAAACTGCTCTAGAGGGAAAGACCTTTAACGCTGTTTTAATATCATAAATAAGCGATGCAATTTCTATAGAACAACTCCCACCATCAGCCACAACATCAACAATCAGCTTTACATCTGGTTCAAAGCACACATTTAGAGAAATAGAGCGATTTAGCCCAAAAAATGGCATGTCTAAGACAAACGACTTCCGCTACTAATGTCGAAGATGAAAGAAATGGTTTAAACACCACTGTGTGAAGGATGGAACCAGAAGAGTCGCGAAAGATTGCACCCCCTCCATCGAAAAAGGATTCCACTAAAAATCGAGCATCCACATTACATTTAATTTTCCCAGGTAATAGAGGAACCCAAGATTGAGGAGATGCAGAGCTGTTTGTGCAAATTATCCCCCTACACTTCAACCAAACCTCTTTATATTCCCAGAATCTAGCCACATCAAGGTTCACCTGTAACAACCGTGATTTTTAACACTCGTATTAGTTAGCCTGTGTTATATATATATATATATATATATATATAAATAGATAAGATATGAGGATAAGAAATGATTGGGTTATTTGACGTAGGTTATTTTTTGACGTCGAATTTAAAAAGAGTTCTTAATGAACACAATCACTCGAAATATATACGTATATATCTAAACTTAGTTGTATTTA
>JAOTQH010263289.1:0-11112 GCA_025631255.1 Cornus kousa | reverse complement strand
AAAATGATCATTTATAGACATTAAAATCCATTACAACAAGTGTAGAGCTCTAGATTATGAAACTACCACATATATACGTCATACCCTAAATTAAACAAAACTAAGGCATGCTTACAATGAAGGGCTTTATCACCTCCCTAGGAAGGGAGTTAGTTACCCATAGAAGCAAGGAAGGAAGGAAGTGAGAGGATCAACCCTTCCATTTTCGCACCTAAAAGAAAGCCTTAACCCACAAGCTCTCAAAAATAATATTTCTCTCTCTAAAATACCTTACAATGTGAGATCCCCCATTACAATGGTTCAAGCTTTCTATTTAGCAAAACTAACCTCGCAATAACTCTAAATTTGTGGCCCAAAATCCCTGAGAGAGTGCAGAGCTATCCCTTGAATTAAGGGGATAACATTAGGTGAAACAATGCACCCCACGACCTGTTGTCTGCAGATTGGCGGGCACCCGCAGTGCAGGGCGGGCGCTCGCGAGGTGTCCTGATGAGCATCCACGCGTTAGCAAAGGGCATCCTTGGGGCTTGATGGTGGCACTTGGCGGGGGCACGCAGTGCATGGGGGGGCCCTGCAAAATCTTAAACCTACTGGACAAATTGGCGGGAGCCCATAATGCTGCTGGGCATAATTCCTTCTTGAAATGACTTTGGCCTGGCCCGATGATGCAATCATCCTCCTTAGCACTTTTTGTAGAGAAAAGCATGAGATCAATGGATCACTGGCTTGTCCAAAATGAAGGTCCCCGGCAACGGCATGTTTTGATTCTTCAAAAACTCATCAAAGCTTCACTTTTAACACTTTTTGGGGAATCAACCTGAAAGTAAACAAAAACATGCAAGTGAAGCAAATATATACAATAGGATCAACTAATGGACTTAACTAATGCAAATAAGGGCACTTGAATTATCACAAGGCCAAGTTCCAATAGGAATGCCTCGGCCATTTTTTGTACCACCTCCACCTCCCGTTGTTTAAACAAATCATGGTGCTCGTGTAGAGTCACCAATTATGAATCATTCCTTCGCTTTAAGAGACCATTATGTGCCTAATGAGTATAATGCACCAACATGCATCCAACTCCCTCCATTTAGAGCACACCATTATGAGATTAAATCACAAACAATTCAAATGCTTCCCAATTACCATGGGCTACAAAGTGAAGAACCTTACAAGCATTTGGATGAGTTTCTTGAAGTGTATTCCATTGTGAAATACACGAACATACCAAAAGAAGTTTCAAGGTTAAAACTCTTCCCTTTTACCCATAAAGATAAAGCAAAATACTGGTTTAATAATTTGAGGCATTTTTCGATAACTTCTTGGGCAAATATGCAGCAAGAGTTCTTGAAAAAGTACTATCCGATGTCAACGACCAATTCAATGAGAACTTCAATTCATGAATTCTCATAATGGGATGGGGAATTATTTCATGAGGCATGGGAGCGATTAAACGATTTGCTTAGGAAATATCCACACCATGTCTTCCCTAAATGGCAATTAGTTCAATTCTTGTTTGAAAGTTTGTCGGACAACCATAAAGGTATAGTTTATGCTTCTATAGGTGGTTCTTATCTTGATAGGCATAAAGATGATGTGTGGCGCTTATATGAGAGCATGAGTGAGAATTCAATGCATCGATCTTTATCATCTAAAAATGATAGAAATGTTGGTGGAAGGACAAACGTTGGCTTATATCAAGTTGACTATTCGAATGATATAGCCGCTGAAGTGAAGTCCTTATCTCAAAGGTTTGATCTATTTTTTATCAACCAAAATTCGGCTCACCAAGTGTCTTCCTCTCCTAATCATACTCATCATCCTTCCAATGAATCATGCATGACTTGTTCTAGTGTTTTACATTCTACTTCCAATTGTCCTCGTGGACATGTGTAAAGTGAACACCATGAACAAGTGAATGCCGATTTTGCTAACCAAGGGAATAATCCCTATGGCATTCATTATAATATCGGGTAGAGGAACCATCCAAACTTCTCTTGGAAAAGCTAAGGGGAAGGCTCAAGCCCTCCCTAAAGTTGTTTCCAAAGCAAGTATATTCCGCCCCCAATACAAGGCTAAGGTTCCCAAGGTTATCATTCTTCTTATCAAGCATCACATGGAAACCAATTTTCAAACTCTCATTTTCCAAACCAATCATTATATTCTCAAGGAAATTTAAGGAGTCCCGCATTTGAAGAGAAAGTTTTATCCGCTTTGGGTACTTAGGAGGAAAATACCCAATTATTTTATTCTCATTCCCAACCGATTGCAAAGCTAGAAACCCAAGTCAAGCAAATAGCTAGCACGTTGAATGCAAGGAAAAAAGGAAAAATGCCTTTGAACACACCACCAAAGCAACAATTTGTTATGGAGCCCAATTCCTCTTCGGAAGGTCATACACTTAAGCATGTGAATGCGGTGACCACTTTGAGAAGTGGAAGAGTTGTTGACAACCAAATTGGTAAATCCAATAAAGAGAGTGAACCGGTGCAACCAAAAGTTGACAATCGTCTTGTCTCACATCCCTTCATTGCTTGTCAAAGAATCTATTATTGAAAATGTTTCAAAAAATGATTTTGAAAAAGCTTTTGAGCCTAAAGCTTTATTTTTGGATGCTTTAAAAGCATCCACCTCTCTTGAAAAGCAACAAAACAAGGTAAATGAAATCATTGATGTGTTTAGGCAATTTAAAATCAATCTTCCTCTTGGATGTAATTCGATAAATTCCGGGCTATGCCAAATTTTTGAAAGATCTTTGCACCCTTAAGAGGAAGAACAAAAGTCAAGCATCGAGAAAAGTTATTTTAACCGAACAAGTATGCTCAATCTTGTAACACAACACCCTCCCAAAATTTAAAGACCCCGGTTCACCGACTACTTCATGCACTATTGGTGATCATCTTTTTAATCAGGCTCTTCTTTATTTAGTAGCGAGTATGAATCTTCTCCCTTACTCGGTTTATGTTCAATAGGGCTTAGGTGATTTGAAACTGATGTCAGTAGTTTTGCAACTAGCCGACCGATCCATTAAGAAGCCCCGGGGTATCATTGAGGATGTATTGATTAAAATTGACAAGTTCTTCTTCCCAGTTGATTTCGTTGTCATTGACACAGAACCGGTCCCAAATCCTAAGAGCCAAATTCCCATTATTCTTGGCCATCCTTTCTTGGCTACCGTTAATGTCAACATCAATTGTAGGACGGGGATAATGAAGATTTCATTTGGTCACATGAAATTGAAGTTGAACATTTTTAATCCAACCCCCAATTCTATGGACAAACATGAAAAGATATGTGTTGTTGAAAAATGTTTTAAAAATTAATTTGACAAAAATGAGTCTTTGCTTGGTGTTGAAACTTCAATTGTTTTGCATTCCAAAAGGTTTCAAAAGAAAGTATTCTCAAATCTAGTGTTGAACGGGCATAGAAGACCAAAAGTTTTATTGACCAATGGCCGTCAATTTCATTTGAACCAAATCCAACAAGTTCCTTAGGAAATAGTTTGTTAGGTGGGGTTCGAAGTTCTATTCACCCCGCCGAGAAGGGGATGTCTACAAAGATTTTTTATTCGGGCTAAAGGATCCCAACGTCTTGCTAGAGACAGTAAAGACTAGTTCTTCGTAAGGGTGGCCAACCCTATTCCTCCCTCATTTCTTGTTTTGATATTTTTTACGTCGTTTAGATATGGTTAAATTGAAAAATCCAGTTTCCAGGCAGTTTCTTGCATTTTCTGCACTTCCAGTGAAGTTCGGATCGATTGAACCCCAGTTCGATTGATCAAAATTCCACTTCGATCGATCGAACTCCTTGAATTTATGACTTTTCATCTTCCATTTTGATCGATCAAAGCTCATCTCAATCGATTGAAATCCATTTGGATTGATCGAAGTAAGTGTTCAATCGATCAAAAATCTTTCGATCGATCGAAAATGCGTCTTTTGAATTTTCAAAAAATGCCTTGACTTTTGGCCTTCCTTCCCCAATCCTAATTTTCTTTTATTTTTCTTTTTCTTTCCTTCATTTTTCTTTTTCTTTTTCTTTTTTCTCTCTTCCTCCCTCTCATCTCTTCGTCTTTTCTCTCCCTCGGCGAAACCCTCTCCCTCTCCCTCTCCCCGATTTCTATCTTTTCTCTCCTCTCAATCAATCTCAATCTCTCTCAATCTCAATTTTCCTAACCCAAATCCCCACTTCACCTTTTCTTTTTCTAGCTCCAGCGAACCCAAGGGAAGCCAAACCTCGCCGCCGTCCTCCACTAAAATCAATGAAGGTTTTTGGCCAAAAGGGGCCAAAACCGGCATCTCTACCTCTATTCTCTCTCAGATTTCATCGTTCTAGTTGTCTCCAGCCGATTTAGGCCAAGAAGAGTTTGGTCACCATCTCCGGTGACCTCTGTAGATTTTGGCGAGCTTTCGGTCATCTCCTCCAGCCACGGTAAGGCTGGAAATCCTCATTTTCATCCGAATCTCTTCTCTCTTTTGGATCGAGTAACTTCAATTTCATTTTATTATTTTTTTTTTTTACTTTTTATTTTGTTTTGTATTTTCCATTGTTATTGTTCATTTGTATATATGTTTGTGATTATAAAATATTTTAACCAAAAAAAAAAAAAAAAAAAAAAAAAAAAAAAAAAAAAAAAGAACGAAAATTTGTTCAAAAAAAAAAGATTAGACCACTTACCTTTAAATTGCACACCCTTAATTTTGATTGAATGGTGATGGGAACACATTGAAAATGGAGAATGGATTATGGTAGTTAGAAGGAGAATGGGCAATTTTTTTACTTGGATTTGTGGATTGATTTTGTGGGCGGTGTCCCTTCTTGAATTGATTAAATGAAGTTGATTTGAATTCCATATGCTTATTAATTGTGATTGAATAATTGAAATGCACAGTTGTTGTGTTTAAAAGTGTGGAAATGTCCATTTTTAAAGAGGAACCATGCCGGATTGTTGAAAAATTCAATTTAAACTTTGATTTTACATTCCAAAAGGCATGTGGCTTATTTTTGAAACTTAAAATGAATTTTGAAGAAGAGTTTTGAAATTAAGGATTTAACTTGAATGGAAAATAAAGAAAATTTCAACTTCTTTGAAAATTGTTTTGAAAATCCAAGTTGCTTTGACATGTTGAGTTCTTGACTTTGGGAAATACAATGATTATGAAATTTGTTTGTTGATTCAAATGTCAAAATGAACTTTTTGTCTCAAAATTTGAATTGAAAGGAAATTTTCTTTGTCTCAAAATATTTTAACAAATCGTCTTGAAATGGCAGTGCAAATTTGAAATGTGGTATCACAATCCCGACTTATTTCACAATCCTGACTTATATTGAGTATGAAATGCATGGATGTGTTGTTTTTGAATTATCTTAAATGCATACAAGTATATTTTGACTTGCATTTTGTACTTTTGAACTTGAAAATGCAAAGTCTTGTCTTCAATGCATAGAGGTGTTTCAAATGGACCTCTTTGAAAAGTTTCGATTTTCAGTTGACTTTTGCTCATGATTCAAGTGCATTGTTTTGGTAAAATGAACTCTGAATGTTTAAAATGCTTTGTGATCACACTTTTTGGGTCCAAATGATTAAAAAATAAAGTTTTGAACTTTGTTTTGAAAATGAGAAGGTGGGTTGCTTGATTCATTCTTTTCTTGTTCATTCATTGCATGATTCTTGTCATGAAGCTTTTATACAATGCAATTGAATGTTTTGAATCCAAAGTTTTCAAAAATTCTAATTTTGCCCCAAAAGTGTTGAGTAATTCCAAAGTTGACCAAAATGCCCTTGTTTAAGTTGAAACTTGTTCCATCTGATTTCTTTCCATCCAATTGAATGTGTTAAGTGCCTTTGAACTTGTTTTTGATATAATTATTGATTCTTGCCATGTTAGGGCACAAGTTTGATATTTTTTGACCTTCTATATCATGATTTTGATCTTCTCTTGCAAAATGAGATGCTTTGTCATCCCAACCCAACTTTTTGAAGCCAAATGATTTCATTGTTGCTTATTGACCTTGAAACTTGTCAAATGTGTTCCTATTTGAATAATTGTGTGCACTTCGGAATAATTGCAACTTGTTGTTTTTATATATACCATTTTGCACACACTTATGTCACACTGATTGTTTTTAAGAGTTTTTGTGCTTATTTCGAACCTATCTTCTTGGAATTGATTTTTGACTAAGTTTTGGGGTGTGTTATGGATGTTTGGAGTTTAAAATGCATGGTTGGGATGTGGTTTCTATTCTTTGGCCTTAGCATGACTTTTTGAGCTTAACTTCAATTCTAAAATGCAATTAAGCATAAGTCTGAGGATATGTTTGCTTTGTCTTGAAAATTATCTATTTAAATGTCATTTGCTTGATATCATAGACTTGTGATCCATTCCTGCGAGCCAAGTAAGGGCTTATGACCGAGGTTCTTTTTGATCTTGATTTTGATTCCACAATGGTAAGCTTCTTGTATTCTAAATTTTTGACCAATCTTTGCTTCATTTAAGATTTAAAGGGGGTCGCGAGCTATAAGTGATCATTTTTATGCTTATCCATAGCTTAGAGGGGGTCATAAGCCATTAGTGAGCATAGGACATTGATTTTGTTGCATTAGAGTATAGGATATTTTTTTGTCTGGAGTTTGCTGATATATGTGCGTCATTCAAATGTATGCCATCTAGTTACATACCATATATAGGATTCATTCTTGAACTTATCTGTCATAACATGCTTTGGATTGAAGTGTTTTGAAACCGTGCATTCCACTTAGTCTTTATTACATGATATACATGCTTCTTGAGTCCTAGGTTGACATTTGCCATGATTATATGCTTCATACTATCCCGCTTGCTCCATTTGATCTTACCTATTGAACTTGTAGACATTCTTGCTTAAATCATTTAGCTTATTTTTGTTTCTTGTTTGAACTTTAGCTTGAGGTGAACCAATGATGTTCTCAGCTTAAACCTACTTTTGTAGCACTGGATAGGTGATTTCTCTTAGGTTTTCAGGTTCAGGAACTGAGGTATTAGCTTCATTTGAACCAAATGTGTTGTTACTATCATCAATAAGTGTTGACTGAGAATTCTTATCAAATTTCACATTGATTGACTCAACCACCTTCGAAGACCTGAGATTGTAGCATCTATAAGCCATGCTTTTTGTAGAATATCCTAAGAATATGCCTTCATCAGCCTTTGAATCAAACTTTCCCAAACTGTCAGTGTGGTTCAGTATATAACACTTGCTGTCGAACACCTCAAAGTAGTGAACAATTGTAGGTCTTCTATACCATAATTTATAAGGTGTTTTGGTTAAATTAGGTCTGAGGAGAACCATATTCATGATGTGCACAGCCGTACTCACAGCTTCAGCCCAAAAACCCTTTGCTAGACCTTTTACTAAGAGCATTATTCTACCCATTTCCAGAACTGTCCTGTTTTTCCTTTCTACAACCCCGTTCTGTTGAGGAGTAGCAACAGCTGAGAACTCTTTCATAATACCTTTATTATCATAGTAGTGCTCAAACTCCTTCATGATGAATTATGAGCCGAAGTCAGACCTAAGTCTCTTCAAAGTGCTACTTCTTTCATTTTCAACAAGATTAACAAACTTAATGAAATGTGTAATGGCCTCAAATTTTTCTTTCAATAAGTAAACCCAGACTATCCTACTAAAATCATCAATAAGAAGCATGGAATACTTACTTCCACCAACACTAGTGGTTCTGGTAGGGCCACAGAGATCCATATGTATCAATTCACGAGATTTTGAAGAGTTAGTTTCCTTGGAGGGAAATGAGACTTTGGTTTATTTTCCTTGCTGACAAGCTCTACAGAGATGATCTTCTTTGAAGTTGATATCAGGAAGACCTTTGACAGCTTTTAGTTTGAGAAGTTTAGATAAATTTCTTGAGTACAGATGTCTAAATCTTTTGTGCCATAGCATAGCTTCATCACAAGTTATTAGATTGCATTAAGTATTCTGAGTTTCTTCAGTGATAGTATAAACATTTCCTGAGAATCTATACGCCGAGAAAATGAGAAGATTATGTTTAAGCCCTTCAACAAGTAGAACTTCATAAATCTCAGGTAATTCTTCAGACCTGTTTACAGTTCTAATACCAATGATTTTTTGCCTTTTGATTGTCTCTGAAGATAACATTTTCCCCATCAAAGTGCTTTAGAAAAGTAAATTTGGATTCATCACCTGTTATGTGTCTAGAGTAGCCATTATTAACATACCATTTGTCCTGAGTGTTACAAGCTTTAAAAGTTGTATACACTAGAAGGCTCATAGAGTTTAATTTCTTTGGAATCCACATCATTTTAGTCTTCACCAATGATCAATTGTCCTTAACCTTCTGAGCTGAAGCTAAATCTTACTTCTTGACAAACATTCTAGTTATCTTGAAGTTCCTTATAGCTGTGGTAATAAAGTCTCTCTTGTTGAAGCTTGGAGCACTGCAGGTGTTATTAAGTAACTCACCCTTGAACCTCTGAGGCTTTATGATAGGAAACCTTGCATACACTTCACCAGCTATGGCTTTAACAAATACAGAGTGAGTTTGATTGACCTTTATAGCTGAATCACACACATAGCCAATTCTAGTCTTCCTAATTTGCTTTATAGATTGCTTCCAGATCTCAACCATTTTTAGGGATCTTTATTCAAGAATGAGAGACAGTTCTTCTTTGCACTTCGTGGTAGACCACTGAATGTTAACTTAAGATTTTAATAGGCTTTGAAAAATAAGAGAAACTGAATACAGCATTAACAGTTTAAGTTTGAAGTGTTTAGTGAGAATTTTTTTGGACTTTTACAATTCTGAATTGAGCCTTTTTATCTGGGATTTCTATTGATTACACTTTACTGCAAGCCTTTCACATTGTTCAAGAATTTCTTCAATCTCAGTGTCACTTTCTTCTTCAACTTGAATTGGAGTTTGTGGTGCTTCGAGAATTGCCATAAAGAGACATTCATCTTCTTGTGTCTCCTCAGGTTTATCTTCTTTAGGAGTTGTGTCCTAATCTGAGATAAGTGTTTTTCTACCAAACCTTCCTTTGTAGTTTCCTCCCTCATTCTTCTTCTGGCTTTGGACCTTTGAGTTCGGACAATTAGATGCAACATGACCAGGTTTACCATAACCATAGCAGGTTAAATTTTGCAGTAGATTCTTCTTTTTAAACCTGAACTTTCTAAATTTCTTAACAAGATATGCTACCTCATCTTCTTCAGGATCATCTTCAGACTTTGTTTTAGTTTCTTTAACAACTTCGTTTGCTTTAAGAGCAGCTTCTCTTTTATAAACAGTTGGAACACCAATTCTCATTTCATAGGCAGTGAGAGAGGCCTAAAGCTCATCAATATTTACTTCAGAACAATCTTTGTCTTCAAGAATTGTCATTTTAGGATTGATTCAAGAAGTGAGTGGCCTTAGTATCTTTTTACAAATATCAACATCCTTAATATGTTCACCAAGTGCTCTCATATTGTTGACAAGGTCATTGATTCTAAATATGTACTCAGTAACAGTTTCACTTTCCTCCATCTTTCACACCTCATATTGAACTTTGAATAGATGTATCTTGTTCTCCTTAATAACCTTATTTCCTTCATGAGCTGCTGTGACAACCCTGGTTTTTAGGCTAGTGCATTAGTGATGAACCGAAAGTTGACCCGACATCGGGTCCGAATGCGGAAGCAAAAGATACACCAAAGTCTTTAGAAGAATAAACTACCTCTAAGACACCAATATGACCTTCCATAAAGTCACGGAGCTCAAAGAGAACGAAAGCAGAAACAAAAGGTCAAAAAGGGTAAAACTGTGAACCAAGGGGCAAAATGGTCAACTCGCATTAAAAAGGAGGAACTTGACTCTAAACATATCAAAAAAGGTGTAAAAAACCTAATAAAATTATTTCATAACATTCCAAGAAGTTCCAAGAACATTAGACAAGAATCCCACAAAATGCCCTTTCCCCGTTTAAGTGAAAACTGACACACTCTCACTAAAAATAATATGAATAACTCCCAGTGTGATTGGAATTTTGAAGTATGGTTGGTGTCATTGGAAATATGACTTCAAGCTCATGAATTTAGGCTTAAGAATCACCCCATTTGGATTTACAACGAAGGACTTATAATCATTTGAAGTTAGAAGATCAGTGCTGAAACTGGACTGAAGCTACTCTTAGGATCTAGCCATTTCGATCAACCAAAATGGCTCATTGGATGACCGAAATGGATTGAAAACATGCTGAAATCAAGCTTTAAAGGCTTGGTTGTTTTGGTAGACCGAAGTAACTCATCGGTCGACCGAAATAGGCTCAAACAGTAAAAATGACTACTGAAAATGCATGTTTTGAAGTTCAATCAAAAACCAAAAGGTTTCGGTTAACTGAAATGGCATTTCGGTCGACCAAAATGACTAAAAAATGTGTACATGGACCTGCTATGAATAAAATGAAGAAAATGAACCTTAACTCTCATTTGAATCCGCATAGCATGATCAAATTGCAAAATATGCAAGTGTGTGGTGATGTGAACATGCACGCAAGTGTAATATGGCATTATATACATGCTACAATGGCCCATGGCCTTATTACATTCCATTTACAAAATTTTATATGTTAAACCTCAAAGTTATAAACATTACATTTCAAAACAAAACTTAAACATTCTAACACTTGCATGTGAACAAAGTGCTTCTAAGGAAACTTCAATACTGGAAATCAACCTAAGTAAATGCAATCCTCCAATCTTGCATCCTGTACCTGAAATATACCCCAGTAACGTAGGGGTGAGCAACATAAATCTACTCGTAGGAAATAAGCATGCATCAACCTAAAGTTTTACAAGTTTACATGATTCAACCATTGTGGTTCATTCCACCTAATGTCTATGTAAAAGGTGAGACTCAGGGAGCATCCTAGCTACCTAAGATCATTACTAGCATGCTTACACAAAGCAACTAGATAAAAACATGCTTACACAAAGCAACTAGATACATCATGCTTACACAAAGCAACTAGATAGAAACATACTTACACAAAGCAACTAGATAGAAACATGCTTACACAAAGCAACTAGATATAGATTCTCAAAGTTATCAACTTGAAA
>JAOTQH010263268.1:0-11113 GCA_025631255.1 Cornus kousa | reverse complement strand
ATATATATAGATATATATCGTATAACTGCAATAAAAAAATTTAAAATAGAAAAATAATATCTTGTAATATCTCCTCTTTCTCTTTCTTCATTTATTCCTTATTAAATCTAACCTAAAATAAAAAATAATAATAATAAATAAATAAATAAGTGACTCATGATAATGATTTTTGCAAAAAAAAAAAATATATGAAAAGTTACTCTTTTGTGATTTGAATAGCACAAAACTTACCATAAAAGAAAGGGTATTATTGTAATTTTTCCTCTATATTTGGAAATATTCTTATTTCCTTTATTTTCCAATAGTGTATTTCAAATAGACATTTTTTACGGTTTGTGTTTCCATCCCATGATATCAGATTTTCGTTAAAACTTAGAATGGCAAGTGAAGAAGCTATTCAGTTCCATTATAAATAAGCTCTTATGAGTCCTTAAAGTGCACCTCTTCCAATGATAGGTGTGTTTCACAAATTGTTTGCATGGCTTCAAGGCTCAATTGGGAGAAAAGCGTCCAAGTGGTAATGTTTGTTAGATTTTATTATTATTAATATATATATATATATATATATATATATTTAATTTCATTGATATGTCTCCACTAAGGTTTAAATTCCTGACCTCTTTTTGACAAGTAATCTTTGAGAAGTATGTGTCTGATACCGTTAGGTTACTAATCTGTTAATAAAAAAAAAGTTTAGAGTTGAGTTTGTTGTTATATATGTTTATGTTTAATTCGTGTACCATGATGTTCCAAACAGAACCTAGAACCTAAACCAGATTTTTGTAACTTAAAAAACTGTTGTGCTTATTGTTTAGCAAACGATTGATCCGGCAAGTTCAGGATCACCTTTTGACACAAAAGGCCAAGAGACATTCCGTGATAACACATTCGCGTTCCGACATTGCTAGACTCCTCAACGATGGCATGATTGACGTTGCATTGGATAGGGTAAGATCTACGAGTTACACTACACAAATATTTTGTATATACATATTACCTGCCCATTTTTTTTATTTCATTATATATACTAAGCATAGTGGTTTTAGTCGTTGTTTTTATTGATTGTAGAATAATGGTAGAGTAACATTTGTAGACATAGTTACCCTCCTTATTTTGATTTTGTATATAAACCTTCCTTATGTGCATGGATTTTATATATACAGATAATCGCTGTATTTATATATATACTTCATTTTTTTTTTTTTTCATTATATATACTTCATATGAATTTACTTAAATCTTATTTATTTTTCATTATATATAGTTCATATGAATTCACGTAAATTTTACTTTGGATGGATTATTTTTATATATATATATACACACACAAACAGGTTTGAGCTTTCCATTGTGGTTAAAATTCAGAAACCTTATTCACCGTCCTTGTACATCTCATAAGTTTTTTAAGCCCAATGCATGGCCTGGGGCATGTACCCTCTGCCCAGCAACTTCCATATATATCTATATATATATATATATTCCTTTTTTTATATATATATGAAAAAAATTATAGTATCCACCCCTTAAAATTTTCAATTATTAAAATCTCTCTTACCTTTTTTTTTCTTTTCCTCTTCAAATTCTTTTTATTTTTTTATTTTTTTTTTTAAATTTACATTCCCTTTCTTCAATCAAATCTTAATTTTTTTTCCCTCCAAATTCTCTCATTTTTATTTTATTTGATTATTATTATTTTTTAATAAAATACACTGGAGATGAAATCGTCACCCATTTGTCCTGGGACTCCTAAGTTATAAAATTGTGTATGATACAGTTTGATGAGCCATACCCATACATTTATTTGTCATAAAATCTAGGCTGAACAACTCTACAAGGACCAATGCTTATACTCTGCATATCACCTACTCGAGCAGTCCTGTGATCGCATCAATGCCAAGATTCGCGACTTTGACAAGCTCAGGTATGTCCGTAGGTAGAATTTTATTCCATTCGCAACACTTTAACAAGTTTAGGTGTGTCCGTAGTTAAAATTTCATTCGTGTTGTCTTATTAGGTATGCTAAAATAATGTCAAATGTTAAGTTTGTCTAATTCGATTTTATAGTTGCAGAGACATGTCAAGTGATGATGTTAAAGAAGCGGTGTCAAGCTTGATATTTGCAGCCTCGAGATGTGGCGAATTGCCGGAGCTAAGTCGGATAAGATGTCTATTCAAGCAGCATCTTGGTGATGAATTTGAATTAGAGTCTGGTAACTGTGTGTGCCCTCAAATTATGCGTGACCTAAGTACAAATCCTATACCTGATGATGTGAAGCTTGAGTTGATAAATGAAATAGCTAAAGAGTACTCACACAACGACTTGGTGCTGCCTCAAAATGATGATGAACACATTCATTTCATCCCAAAATCCCCCAAAGAGGTGGGTGTTATGCTATACTTTTTCTATATATTCTGTGTATATACTAATCAAACACCCTCACTCTCGACCATTCTGTCGCAAACCGGGCACCTCCGGGCAGGCGTTTAGAGTGTGACACCGAATCAAGGAATAAGTCTGACTCTAATACCAACACCAACCATAACGGATTGGATATTTGTCTTTTTACCCAAAAACCTAATGCTCCATTTAGTAGGCTAGAAGAAATTTAGGTGGAAGAGAGAAAAGAAGAGATAAATGAAACATCTTTTAGAGAAGAGATTGCGTCATTCCTTCTTTTTGTTTGGTTGGATGGAAAAGAATAGAATAAAACAATACCTTATTTTGTTTTGTTACGAAAGAAAAAAGAGAGAGTGTTAATTATATGGAAAGTTTTGTAATTTAAAAACATTTATAAGGGAAGTTTTGTAATTTAAAAACATTTATAATAGTTTTGCATTTCTTTCTTAGCATCTTCCGCCCATATTTGGAGGGATAAAATTTTGTCAAGGACGAAGGATGACTCATCCATCATCTTCTCTTCTCTCCTTGTCTCATCTGTACCAAACAAAAGAAATTTATTTTTTACTTCTTATCTTTCATCCACCCCTCTTCCTTCTTTCTTACCCAACGAAGCATAATTGTTGGGTGGTGTTGCATACTCGTCCATTATATCCCAATCCGACGTTGGAATAACATATTAACACAAACTATATTTTTATTTCAGATTAATTAATGTTTATTGGACTTAACATGGATTTTCTTCAACTTGCAGCTTCGAGTGTGTAATCTCTTCAGTAAAAGACATGAGTCCATTACTAGCAATAACAAGAATGAAGTTGAAGTGAAAGCTTCAAAAATGGAGGATATGCTGAGGAGAATTAGGTCAAAGTTTTGTTTATCCCCAAAGATCAACAAGACAGTTGATTCTCAAATGAAAAATCAGGAGGAAGACACTGCATCGAATCCGAAGATCAACAAGACAGTTGATTTTCAAATGAAAAATCAGGAGGAAGACAGTGCATCGAATTGGACTAGGTGGGTCAGGAATGGTTCACCAACAGTCCAAAAGACCCCTATTGACCCTATAGAAAAAATTGAAGAAGAGCTCAGTAGCACTGACGATCTTGAGCTAAGCTTCAGGATTTATCTCGACAAGGAGAGTTTAATCAAGCCACGGCATGCATTGAAAATGTTGTTCGAAGAACGGTCTCTATTGGATCGTTAATTTTTATGAATTCGTACTATAGATGTTGGGTTGTCAATTTTTATATCTTTACTTGGGAAAACATTTGATATGCTTACATATCAATGAATTTGGATACCCTTGTCTCGTGTGCACTAAACGGTCCAATGCACAGGAAAAGGAAGCGGAATATATCAATCTTACACCCATCTCGAAGTATACGATTGCATATTTGTCCCAGGTTTCTGCTCAGAATTTGGAAAACCCATTATCCAAAAAACAACTTAAAAAGGGGGCCATTATCCAATTTTACCTTTAATATTTCACAAAGTGACTGCTCTAAAACTCGAACTCATGCCAGTGACACTAATACCCAAGCATGGGATTCGTAAATTTCCTCTGCACTAGTTTCAACCAAAATCCATCTTATCGCAAAGTTACAAATAAATTTATCATTAACTTGGACATCCAAACTGAACCTGGAGTATAATCTCAGTATGTCACACAATGCTTTACAAGTTTAGTTACATTGCTGCTTCAATATCAAACAAAAGAAGAGTTCAACTCCTGGGTCCATGGCCAAAAGACACTAAATGTGTGCATAAAAGCTCACTCTAAACATTGACGGGCCAGACAGAAGATTGCATAATCATACATGGTAAGAAAAGGCAATCAAATTTACGAGTTGGGTGGCCAAAAAGATGTCAGTGATGAAGCTTGATAATGCGGGAAATCCTCTCGAAGAAGACGGGGCACATGCCCGTGCTGAACATCAGAACTTCCCTCATCCACTCGGGTGCCACTCTCTCAAATGTCCCTAAAGACAACACGCGGTACAGCAACTCTGTTTCCTCTCCGTCTGATTTATTTACCCACGTCAGACTGAAAGAATAACCTGCAACGAGAACAGTTGTGATATGAATAAAATTGAACTGCTGATTAGATGGTAGCTGTGCCGCTTAATGAAGACAAAGTTGATTAAAGCAGTCGGACCAACTAAGCAAAATCTGCCTTAAACATTAAATTAACCGCAGCCTAATGCTCACCCTTTCTAATATCTCCAGAAAATATAATAACGGATGAGTTTATGAGGAAGTTCAGTGTACAATCCTTAACCTAGGTCTTAGTCTCCTATTCCATTTGAAATTTAAGAAAAAATTAATTAACTATTACAGAAGTTATAAAAGGATCAATAACCACTAGAATTGTGAGTTGGAGATTCCAAGTCCTCAGATCGAAACTGACGGAACTCATTGCATTTTCTGAATTTTTAACTATTTTTACAAGCATGTAAATGGATGCATATTATGGCTTTAGAGATTAAAACTTCCCATGATATCAATCAGATTCAGATAATAACATTTCCAGCAGTCAAGTGTCAGAAAAGCCATTTAGTCATCTGTTGCATGTTGTAATGCAACAGGTTCAAGAAATGGACACACCTACAATTATTGTTGGTAAGGAAATTACATATTAAAGCACCATTCAACTTTCAGTGGTGCAAAAATTATATTCCTTGGGGTTCTTACAAGACAAATGAGGCAATATCAAGACATGAGCCACGAACATATTAACGTGCCAAAGAACGGAAAATTAAAAAGGTTTGTAACCAACGTTTAAGAGATTCTATAAGTCATTTCAGATTTTAAAATTACCAGTCGATTGATGAAGTGCTGATATACATATTTCATCAGCTTGAATAACAGTGGATAACTTCATGCCAACTAAGCACTCAACAAGATCTTGAAACACGCAGTTGGCAGGGACAGTAACATCTGCACCGCCGCCTAAAATCACCACCAAAATTATAGTTAAAAATAAGACATGGTGCCCAGTAGAAGAGAATAAAATTTATGTTATTGATGCATACCTGAACTGTCAATCTTTCTTCGGCAGCATTCAGGCTAAATTTTTGCACTACAATAGTCAGTGTAGAAAAAAAATAACCAACAATTCCCCTTAAAACATGTATTCAGATGTACCTGATGAATGTTCAAAGGAGCACCTATTACTAGGGCATTCTCAAGTTGATCACTGGCACTAGGACAAATGGAAACTTCTGTCTCAGTCCCAGGATGCCTGCTACGTTTCCTCGTCATGCTTGTGGTCAAGCCATTGAATGCCTCTGATCCAACTTGAGAGCCGCCAGACGTATTCAGCTGTCCATTTTCAATTCTACCATCCTTTACACTGCAACAAAGTCCCTCCCGTTGAAGGTTTCGAAGCCTCTCAATTTCTTCTAAAAGCTCTTTATCTGCAATAAATTTCAACTACTAAATAATAGGGGAGGAATGAATCAACTATCTAACTGCTTGTAATGTCAGCAAAATAAAGAGATCAAGCAAGTGGCACTCATGAAAATACAGAGTAGTGCTAAGGTGAAAAGCTTGCACCACAGATCATCATCATCATCATTCCCTTAATCCCATATGAATGGGGTCAGCCACAGTAATTATCTTTTTGTATTCTTTCTATTACAAGTCATCTCTCCTATAATATTTTGACTATTTAAATAATTTTAGTAACTTCATTCCATGTTAATTTTGGTCACCCTCTCTGTCTCTTACCCTCCATACAAATTAGCCTTCCTCTACTTTACTGGTGCATTACAGACTTCATGTGTCTATACTCCCAAAGTCCAATTTCTCTTATTTTATCACCAATAGGTGTCACTCCTGATTTGTCCCACACTTTGATTACTGACCCTATTTCCTCTAGTCGCTCTAACCATCCATCAAAACATCCACATTTCAGTTACATGAATTCATGAATTCGTTTTTTTTTTCTTTTTTTTTTTTTAATTATTATTTATTTTAAAGCCCAGCACACTGCGCCATATAAAATAGTTGGTCTAATAATTGTTCTACAAAATCCCCCCTTTAACTTATATATTATTTTTTTATTGCAAAAAATACCTCTAGTCTGCCTCCATTAAACTAACTGTCCATTTTGTCCAACCTAATCCAATTCTATTAACAATATCACCATCTATCTCGTCATCCTTTCGTGTAATTGAACTTAAATACCGAAAGGGTTATCATGGATAATTCTTTGGTTTTGAAGGTATCTCTCATAAATACCTTTTCAAATTCACTATACCCACATGTGTAGCATTTTCTCTTTCTTTCTTTTTTTAATCCATATTATGCTTTTCTAAATTTCTAGTTTTGATATGACGGTGCAATGGCTTCCCTGCCAATTCATGGTAGGTAATGGCATTATGTATCTTACTATGTCAGTATCCACTGTATCAATCCCACTCGTGGTGGTGTATCCATGGACTGATGGACCATGAATTCAGTACATGACATCACATCAACTGTCATAACTTAATGCAGGGTTATAAAACAAGATTGTAGAAAATATATGGACAAAGAAATAGGTAATCATGCTATGCTATAGTGCAAGGTTCCTACAAGTGCACTTCACTGTGAATACATGTCATTAATAGTATCAAATGAAAGGAATTCTGCCATGAGATTCCTTGGTCAACAACTGAATAATGGTGGAAATGGAAACCGATCTATCAAACACCTTATAAGCATCATCAAGGATCTCCATAGCAACTGCCCTCACTCATTGTGTACAAAGCACACCAAAATTTACAAACAGCACCCAAAGCATCAGAAATTCTATCATCACCATTTCACCTATCTCCGTTATTCACCAAAAGGTCAAATTTCAACTTATAAAAGCACGTACATATATAGACACAATCACAACACTCATAGAACCAGTTCAAATCTTTGTATAATCACATAAGCAAGCACCACTATTCGACAAGAATAAAAAAATCATGGTTGCAGTCCTCTAAACTTTCAAAAACTTAACCTTCTTGATTTCCTTAAAGACAGTATTCTAGCAATGGCATAGCACCCCAGAGATATCTCCAACAACTAGTCAATAAAATTATCCCCTTTAGGTTCAAACCACCTGTTTTATCTTAAATGACTCTATCTGTGGTGTTTTCAACTTAAATTGGAAACAATTTACAACCTGAGCATGAGAGAGAGAGCCTAATGTTTGAACTGTAAGAGATTGAGAAAGACAGAGCTTGTATACCTTAGGAGATAGAAGGTGGTACAGGTGTCGTCATTGCCAATGATTGAAACTGGAATTGTTACAGCAGCTTAAACAAGGGGGAAAGACAGAGGTGACTTTAGGGATTTTATAGAAAATTAATTTATAAAATTAGCAAAAGGTACATTTGTCAGCTTATCAAATTCTTTTTAAAATCCCTACTGTCGACCACAATCTGTGATAGGTGATAAGTAGGTTCCATGTATTCAAAATTCATGTTGGCGTTACGTAGACATCTCTTTTTAACTACATTAAATATTGGAATAAGACAAGTTCAAATTTGGTTTCCAACACTCGATCAAGTTATCAAACAGCACTGTAGTCTACTTAGCTGAAAAAAGTACTACATGAACAATCAACATTTTTAGGCTTTTGCATGAAAGGGTGAACCCCAGGTGCCATTTCTCCTATATCGCGGTTGATGGACGAAGCGCATCTCTTTGGCTTAACAACTGCCATCAAATGGGTTCTTAACAAAGGAATTGTGCGCTACAAAACTAAAAGTCTTAAGATAGTAGAAAAGTCTTAAAAGAAGACATTTTCCATAACCAAAGAAGTACAACACTCAATACCAAGATTTCCTAATTTTGAAACTATAAAAAGACCTTACGATACTAAATTCCAATTAATTAAGGACCTAATAACTCCAACAACCACCATACAGGGACTACTGCATCACTATCTAATGGTATTCTTAATTCTATGGACGTTGGGTTGTTCCAGTTGTATATGTCTGCCTATCTCCCGAAAAAGTTAATAGGGCAAGTAGTAAAGACATGGATATGATACAACACGAATAAGCTGTCGAATCCCAAAAAAGTATGACATGGACACATCTATATATAAATATAAAATTTTACTTCTGTGCATTTATTGAGTGAGACAATTATAAAACTTTAATTAATGTTTAATTTCTATACTGAGTTACTTAATTTAGAAGATGAAACTTTGCAAATAAGTTAAGATTCTTGTACTACATATGCTACTACTTTTTCATTACAATTATATTTTTGTTCTAATTATACGAAAAGAGTAATTGGATGCTTGACTTGCAGTGACCATGTGTATAACATATTTTTCTTCAGAAAAGGTAGGGCATTTTGAGGTAAGTTCATATTCTTTCCAAGATTTCTGATGTACATACTCGTAGAAAAGTTTTTGTTGTACAAGATTCTGTGTCTAGAATGTGTTAGACACTTGATGTGTCAATCAAAATTCCAAAATGAAATTTAATTTTAAATTTATGGCACATCCATAAACTGTCAGACATATATCGAAGAGTGTCTGTGAAGTGTCAGTTTCTGATACGTATCTGACATGGACACGACACCAACTTAAAAGTGTTTATGCTTATTAGCATTAGGTTCCCTCCTTGTTGGACCATGATCATTGAATTTTAGTCTCATTGATTTTGTGGATAGAAGTGCCTCAAGGGAAAAATCTAAGATGAAATAGGTGTTTGTGTAACTACATTAAAATATCCAAGAAAAATATCATCCATCTTCAATTCTTTACCTAGGATATGCTCAATCACTGGGCAAACACACACTTTTCAAAAGAAATTATGCTAGTTAATGTTCTACATAACCATTAAACAGATATTACTACTACGATCTATGATGGCCAAGCTGGCACCACAACTAAAAAGCTTTGGTACTCAGTAATATTCATTAAAAGAACAATTATCTCTTACTCTTCTGTTTCTCTTCCATTGAAAGCCTTTGATACTCAGTAAATTGTTCATGCTTTGAAGACCTGCAACAGAAGTAATGCATGTTTTACAATTCCAATTCTATATCTCTTCAAATCTGAATCAGTGCCCTATGCAAATTGCTTGCCTGATTGAAGCAACTTCATTTGTCAAATCATTGACTTGTACCCGTAACCTCTCATTTTCATTTCTCAAGTGTGCTATTAATTCATCTGCAGCTGCAACAACAAATAGACAGTATAAAGCATTAAGTCAAACAGAAAAATCTTGAGCTTTAACATAGTCACATAACACATTATAACATGCAATAGTCGTTTTAGATCTTACAATAGAAAATGACTAAGATTCATACAAGAATTTCAAGTTACTTGCCAGTAGAATCACACCACTTCCGGTTTCCTAAAACAAATCTAATTAGACATGACCCTAACATATGGTAACCTTACTGGTTTCATCAAAAATTCAACTTATTTTTAGCCACACTTGGTCTTATGACACCTCATTGTGACCATTCTAATGCTTAAATAATTATCAAACAAATATATTAATAATAGGAGAAGCAATAAACTACCACCATATCATAATTTGTGGATGCAGCACAAGTTTCACATTCTAAAACAGAAACCATACCTGTATTGCAACTCCTCAATATTTTGTCACAGAGAGAGAACTCTGTGCATATTTGTAATTTTACTAGATTGAATATCTAAAATTACTGTCATTGCTATTTGTGTGTATGTGGTAGTGCCATGCAAAAAGAAGAGTGAACAAATTAGTACTTATGTGACAGGTTTTGAAACAAGAAGAAATAGCTCACTTGTTTATTCTGGGCAGTGAAAGTAACCAAAACATTTTTTTTTTTTTTTTGGGCGAATGCCTGAACAACAGCAGGTCAAAGATGGAGAGAGGTTTCATGTGCCAACAAATTTTTAACACCAAACTTTATAGGGACAAGTGTCCTGCATATCATGACAGCAGATGCATGCCTCGGAATACATGGATTGAAGCCCTATAATGTAAATAAATACGCCATTGCATATACAGTGTTCGAAAAACATGAGTGTACTAGCCATGAAGTCTTGAGAAGATTGATTGCCCTTATGAGAAAGCCAATTATTGATTACCTAAGGAAGCATCAGTTAAGGATCTACAACGTTGCAGAAGACAAGAGTGTTACTGGAGTTAAAAGGGGACCTTTACATGTCAAGAAAACAGACTTCTTATTACTATTATTTTATTTTTGCAATAAACTCACATAACCACTTGCCCATATGGGGACTTCAGCCCTGACCTACTTTGGAAGATGAGGAAGTAAAATAGGCTACTGCCCTTGGTTACAAAGCAGACTTATTTGAACTAATAATAGGCCAATAGTAATCTAAAGAATAGGTGCATGTGACT
This sequence comes from Cornus kousa, assembly GCA_025631255.1. Lineage (NCBI taxonomy): Eukaryota > Viridiplantae > Streptophyta > Magnoliopsida > Cornales > Cornaceae > Cornus > Cornus kousa. The sequence continues at coordinate 358 of JAOTQH010263268.1, read as the reverse complement.
ATGAACTCACTGTATGATGTATATAAAAAATTCCACATAAACCATAATTTCAACATTTTAGATGTAATTTATCGACCCATATCCAGAATACTTGTCAAGCTAATATCAATATGATTACGATAAAAGCAAAAGAGTTGGCTGATCAACTTTGAGTCCCCACTTGAGGACAACTAAACCATGAAACACAATCCAAGAGGCCTTTTTAAGGTATAAACACTTTAAATTGCCATGAAACAAACGATTGACCTTCCTCAACAAGGGTAAGAGACTGCAAATCACGGAGCTTCGTCAATATGAAATGTCATCGTGCATTTTTTTTTTTTTTTTCATCAAGTGGACAAATAGAACAGTCAAGTAC
>JAOTQH010263219.1:0-11115 GCA_025631255.1 Cornus kousa | reverse complement strand
TTCGCATGCTCTCTGGCCATCTCGGCTGGTGTTTGAATTTTCAAGAGCTTTTTCTCATCGAACACGTTGTATGCACCGACACCATCTAGGATGTCACGTGGGGGTATAGTTAACCGGAGGTTAGATTCAGCTTGTTCTTCCAAAGTGTGACGGGGGTGGTCTGAAGCAACTACCTCCGTCCTTGTCTTTTCCTGCTGTTGATTCATGTTCTGCCGAGCTTCATTAGATCGTGTCTTATTGAGTTGAAGGTTGTCACCTGGAGGAAGAACGTTCTGACCGAGGGGTGGATTCGCGGTATCTCCCGGTGGTGGTGACACCAACTGCGCCATTGCAGTTTGCAAAGTGTCGTTTTGCTGTTGTAGTAAAGCAATCTGGGCCACACTGGCTTCGTTCGCCTGGCGGAGCACTGCAAATTGCTGTAGGAATTCTTCGCGCATCTTGTGTATCAACTCCGTCTGTTGATCTGCTGAAGTCTCACCGTTCGTCATCGCGGTATGTGTGAGTAAGATTACTTAGACAATCGTGGGAGTATATTTGTGTATACGGATTCCCACAGACGGCGCCAAAGTGTAAGTGCAAAATTCTACCCAACCAATAATAATTGAGAAAAACTAAGCTACACACTTAAAGAATAATAAAACAATGTAATCAAAGTTTGTAGAATTGCTGGATCCCTTTACTGGAGGTCTCACCCTCTATTTATACATAAACATTGGTAGAATTAAGGTAGGATTCGCGTTGCTTGTCCTCTAATTCTTCCCATACATGACTTTCTTTACAAATAGAGTTCTTTCTATTGTACAATATTTCCTACGCAGAGCTTGCCTTGTATAGAACTTCCTATTGAAGAATTCTCCTTTCATGATAAATCCTTCACTGATAGGACTTGATTAATCTTGGAAAGCTGGGCTGGATATACCTTGAACCAGTTGGGCTTGAATAACGGGCCGGATGTTTAGTATTAACATGTTGGGTTGATAATCTCTGGATTCGGGCTTCAATAGGGCTGAAGGTTGGATAACAATAGTATTGGGCTTGTGAACCGTGATCTTGGACTAGTATCAAACTTAATTCGGGCTCAAGTGAGATGGGCCTCATAACCTTACACCGGATAAGTTTACATTTATAGTGACGTGGATTGTTCTCATTGGAGGGGGATTTTTTCCCTCCACAACTACCAAACGCAATATTTTAAATTAAACATGCTTTTGGATGCTACAAACGCAATCCCAAAAGACTAAAATTTAAATACTATGAACTACTTGGTTGATGTATTTATTTGTTGTAGGCGCACTACAGTAGTAAAAATATAAACCCAATCAACGGGCTAGTGGCCTAGCGGTATCAGCCTCTTACCTTCCAAAGGGAGGTCAAGGGTTCAATTCTTAGAAGAGATAAGTGTGTGTGAGTCCCAACTAAATATATATATATATATAAACCCAAAACATGTTTGGTTGGTTCTATTTTGTGTTTAATAATTGCAAAATATTTCAATTAATTGGCCCAAAATTTGAAACACCATAATGGTGCTTTATGATGTTTAAGTACTTTCGGCCCAAGTTTGGCACAATAGTGGAAGAAACATAAGTCCTATACCCATTCCATGCTTACTCCATGTATAAAAGCCAAAATTAAAACATTACAATAATATAATCGCTTACCTTTCTTGAAGTTATGCCTAATTACATACAATAAATCATTTACTTTCCTTGAGGTTAGACTTAATTTAACAGTATTCTTAATTACATACAATAAATCATTTACTTTCCTTGAGATTGGATTTAATTACACACAGTATTCCGAACTCTTGAAAAATTACTACCTTATTCATAGGTAGCTCCGACATAACAGTTTGTCGCCTTCTAGTAATAGTCAACACCAGTCAATGAACTTCTTTTGTTGATGTCATCCCTTTTTAAGCATGAAATACCATTTTATCCTTAAAAAAATTGCAAAGAGATTTACCTTCTCATTTTTAAATTAAAAATTACTATTAGAAAAAAAAAATGCACTCCAAAACCTCCTGCTTTGTGTACATGGTTAAGCTATTCTCTATATGTATACATATATATACTGCTCACTTTATATATATACATATATATAAATGTGTGTATATATGTATATACTGGTCACACTACATGTAACTCCTAAATCCGACCCGAGACCTGGATCCGAAATGCTGAAGCGATAGCAAAGGAAGAAGTCCCTAAGGGTCAACAACACCTCTAGAACAACAATGGAACCTTCTAAGAACTGATAAGACTTAACTCAAGAGCAAATGCGGCTAAGGTTAAAACGAACATAATTCGACAACAAAGACAAAATGATCATTTCACACATAAGGAGAGAAATATGACTCAAACAAGGTCAAATGAGGTCCATATGATCCATTGTAATCATTTCATAACATCCCAAGAGGTTCTAAGGACTTTGGTCATGGTTCCCTACAAATACCCCATCTCGATTTAGGTGATTTCCCGACACTCTCATTAAAGTATAAATATCTCCCGGTAAGAATAAAATATGAAAATAAAATTGGTACCATTGAAAATTTGACTCAAAATCCTTAAAATTCGGCTCAAGAATGACCCCATTTGGATTTAAAATGATGAAGTTATGGCTGTTACAAAATCGGGTTGCAAAACTGTCCAACGGGTGAACAAGAGTACGAGCGATCATTCCGGAGGCATGAAGGATTGTGGTTAGCTCCTAGCACACTGCTCAAAATTTGATTATGGTCCCTTGCCCATGGAGCGATTGTGGAGCACCAAAATGGCCCAAAAAATGATGTTTAGGGTGCCTAAGACCTTGGGTACCTCTTTGGCATCAACCATAGACACAAACTAAGGCTAAAATTCATCTTAAACACCCTATGGATCTGATATAAAGATTAAATATGATAAATCCCAATGTTGCATGTAAAGAAAAGGTAGAAACAACACTCAATTTAATATAAAAATGGCTTCATAGCCTCTTTATACATCATTTACAAATTATGCCATGAATATTACATGGACAAATATACAAGGATTTACATGAATCAAATACAAGTAAAATACTACATATAGAATGTCCCAAAGCTTCAATAAAAGTCATCAAACACCCATTAGAAACTCCAAGGCAACCTCCATTTCATAAAAAATGTTAATATAGTAAGGTGAGCACAACTGCTTAGTAGAGATGCATTATGAAAACAACTAAGTTCCTTCGGGCTCTATAAGTATAGTATACATCATACAATATATGGTATATGCCCCCTAACGTCTAATTTCAAGGGTAGTTCTAAAGAAACTGATGAGCACTGAATATATGCATATTCGAGCCCTTAAATATACATATGTTAAGGCCTAAAGTAGTACTTCTATCTATATTTAGACCGATTTATGTTTAATGTGTGTTTACAGGTACTTTCCCAGAGAAATGGTTAAAACTGAGACTTTATGATGATATCGAAGCTTACATAGTTGTTGTCGGTCATTCAGAGCAAGCCGAAAGCTTAAATGGTGAAGTTTGAAGAAATTCAAGCCCCAGAGCTCGAGCCCAAGTGTTGAGGCTCGAGCCTTACAACAAAGAAAAGAAGAAAAGTCAACAAGGTATTGAAGCTCGAGCCTTGCACCTTGGTGCTTGAGCCCTAACAAAGGGTGCTTGAGCCTTACCTAAGGGTGCTTAAGCCTTGACCCTCAAGCTCAAGCATAAGGTGTCAGAAGTTGAAAAGTTGATTTTAATTGAAGAACCATGCTCCCAAGTCTCGTGCCTCACCTCTAGGATCGAGCACTATCACTTAGGCTCGAGCCTTGAGTACCTAAAGCTCGAGCCTGATACCTGTGCTTGAGCCCATGAAGCTTGGATTGAGCAATGTTAAAAGATTTCAATCCCAAAAATATTCTAAGTGTTAAAGAAAATGACGCTTCAGAAAATAGTTGGAGAAAATTGGCTAAGTGTCAAAGTGAAGATCAAACACCATTCCTTGAAGCTCAAGCATGAGTGCAGAGAAGCTCGAGCCTTGTTCCTAAAGCTCAAGCCTAAACTTTTACGCTTGAGCCTGACTTTTTAAAAGTTGAGCCTTCCATGACATGTCAGATTTAAAGTATGGGATTGCTCTCTTTACCAGTTGTATCTCATTATAAATGGGCCAGAAGACCTAAAAGTCCACCAGATCCTTATTTTCTTCTATAAAAGAAGGTGTAAGCCTTAATAAAGGAGGTCCAAAATTTTAAGTCCTTTTTACAGTGTTATTCAGAAGGCTGGTAGTATGGTGTCTTTTAGGATTTCCATAACCTTAGAAGTGAAGATCCTGGGAAGAGAAGTGCCGTCCGTGACGATGGAGATGACTCCAATAGATGATATCCGACATTTTTATGAGTAGATAATTCCTCTCTTAGGGCACTGATGTAACCCAATCTAGTATTATGGTTTAATTGTTTTTAACTCTGGGATATTTTAATGTATATTATGTTTTGATTATATGACTATGAGTGATTGAGACAACTCAATCGGATTTAATGTTTTAAATAGATTTCAAATTGTTATTACCTTATCTTAGATATAACTGTTTATTTTCTATTCTCAGCCTATCTTATTGGACGGTATCTGGCGGAGCCCTGTCGGACATGAGAATAGAGGTCATATAATGGTGTTCCAACGTTTTTATAAAAGAATGTTTTCATAGTCTATGCTTAGGAAAGATGGATTATTTGCAAAGTAGTTAAAGTAGTTAGAGTAGGTAAGTGGATAGTCCATGCTAGCTGCAGATAGGTTATAGTTAACTAAATTTTGTATAACATCTTTCTTTCAAACCCGAATTGAACGAATGTTTTTGAGTTCAATTCATTCAAAATATAATTTATTAAATCCCCAGAGTTGAAATAATTAACTATAATATGATGATTGTAGTGAAGTCAAAGCCCTAAGATCTCTCTCTAATCACTCTAGTTTCATTTCAGTATTAATTTTATTACAGTAGTTTATAATCATGACAACAAATCCACTAATTCAATCAGTTACTTATGAACGAATAGGAATTAATTAAAGGCTGAACATAAATCCTTATTTCCCTATGGGGTCGACGTCTTCTCTATAGTGCTATCTTACAAAGATTCGTACTATTGCAAGTGGTTTAATTATAAATTTTAATCGGTACACAAACCGACACAACAGAAACATCCTAGAACTAGCATTAAACAAAAGATATTGCATGTCCATCCAAATAACACAATTTCTAACCATGTACACCAAGTTGCAATTACACATGGATGCTAAATTGAAAATAAGATTCAAAATTAAACAATGGAATAACTTGAATGCACCCACACCCCCGGACATACCTATTGCATGAACCGGTAAAAGAGTTCTTTTCGATCTACTAAAACATAACTAACAACCCTAGTGCCTACCATAAAAATTGGGGAAACTCATATCTCACCCGCGAATGCCGAGCCCTTGCTTCACAGATCACACCGTATAAATCCACCGAGTATATCTCAAAATCAACAACCAATCTCAAGATAATACATATACCACGATATGCCCACATTGCACGTCACAAGTGCAAGTAAATAATGTTATCTACACAAATCATGCCCTAAAGTTTTAAAATACTATCATGGCATACTTGTTAAATGCAACAACAATTAGTGAGATTGGATAGCCATCATTTATTCAAATGTACTCATGTAAACAATTCCATCAATAAACATCTTTTAGACAACATAATTCGTCATTTAAACATTCTTTCAAATAATGGTTCACAACACATCAATATAACCACAATGCAACATAGTTTGCAATTTAGCCCACACATAAGAATAACATATGAAGACATGTATATATATGAATATTGATTTCACCAATTGCCATCATCTAAAATCAAAATAAATATCTCAACCATCAAATTAAACATAACTAAGTAAGACAACATTATCACTGAGCTAGGTCATCAACAAAAACATAAATATATAACTCATTACTCACTCAATGCATGCACCACACATAATATACTCATAAAACACAAAGAGAACCTAGTTCATCAATATACTACACCCCCACCTCATTCTAGGAGCAAACCTTAGAAATCTCCAAGTGCAAAAGTCCTCCAAATTCAAAATATCCTTCATAGGTTTGAAGATGGTTAAGAGGAGAACAATATTTCCTCTTGGAGCTACCCCAAAAGCCTCCATCCTTGCCTTAGCTGAAAATCCAAGTTGCTCCAATGGCCACAAAATTTACACCAATGTGTAGATCAAGACATGTTCTTCAACTTTTATAACTTACCTTTCTTCAAATGCTAAACTCCAATAAACCTGAAATCTTCAAGGTACCAAAATCTCAAATTTTCTTCCATAGAAATGAAAAGGAAGAAAAAATGAGTAGCTTTCTTTTCTTAGGCATAATCAAAATCCCAACCTAAGGCCTTCAAATCTCAAGGTCAAATGTGCATATACATAGTGGGTGATATACCTCTAGATATAGAGAGAGAAAATGAAGAAGACAATGAAGAAGATGTCTTCCAACTCCTATTTATAGTCCACCCCACAACTATGCATAATCACACCACTTAACCTAAAACTTCCAACTAATTACTTCCTTCCTCCAAGTAACTTCCACTTAAATACACTAAGGCAATATCTCATCATAACCATAACAATTAGGTCCCCAATGACATTTCATTTAGTCCCTCACCAATCCCGAACACTTTACCCGTCCCAGGCCTACATGAATCGAACTTGAAAAAAAAAAAAAAATTTGGTCTCTACAACTTACCCACCTTAAAGAGATTTCGTCCCCAAAATCTGGTCACATCAAAATAAAAGACCAAGTTAAGATACTTTAAATGAAGTGCGTCCCCAAGTATCTAACACAACATACTACATTATAAACTTAAAACTGAAGGAACCACACATCTTCAATGACACACATAACCCCGTGCCCATAAGCCAACATGCCCTCACAAAGATAGTAACCATATGGCCACACCACATAATGAAAACTCAACATCAGATACAATCTCAAAGATACATACAACCTGAGACAGAAGTTTTTATTACATAAAATCTTGAGATTCCGCAGTCTCTCAACCAACCCCTGTGAAAACTAAGTAATGCAATCACACAACCTATCATTAATGACAAACAATCCGTCTCTTAACGCATTGACTCCAAAATACAAGGAGGGCTAAACTTTGCCCAAAATCACAGTTAAAAGGTTGAAAGATCACTTGAATCCCAATTGTACAACAAGTACACAACTATAAGTCTCCAGAACAAGGTTTGAAAAATAATCGGATCAAACCCCACAAAATAATTCAAATCACAAATCCATTAGTCTACTCACAATTATCCGTTATCACAATATTTCCAATGAAAAACCTTAACCTCTAAAGACACAATTATCTCCAAAGGAAACCATTCAAGTCGAACTATTATGACTTTTAACCTCGAACTCTCATAGTCACTATAGGAATAAAACAAGTAGACATTTGACCCGACATTCTGTCAAAGTGGAACCGATTCAAGAAAAATGGTTGATTAGGTCATTTTTTCTTATCAATCCAAATCTAACAATCATGTCGTTCTTGTCCTCAGGTTAGAGTCCCAAATACCATCCTCACATAATCCTCAAAAGAAGGTCACACACTGCAATACCCCTAATTTTAAAAGTATAGTCTCGGTATTTATTTAATTATTTTAGTTGCATTTTTATTTTATTAATTGATTATTTGGCTATTTGTTTATATGATTAATTGAATTAATTCATTTAAATTGAATTGTGTGCTTAAATTGATTTGTTTACTTAAACGATATGTTTGATTTAATTATAGTTATTTGTTAGATTAATTAATTTAGATGTTTATTTTATTTTAATTATTTTTAAAGGATGGATATGGATAGTAGTAATGGATCAACCCAATGGGCCACATGGACTACTTGGATAGGAGTTGGATGGGTACGAATATTTACATATGGATGGTTGTACATATATATATGGGTATATATGTATATATGGTTTTATAATAGTTAATATTATTATAACTATAGTCAGATATATATTATATATAGTTAGAATGTTATATAGTATATATATATATATATATATATGGTTATTCACGTGAGTTTTATAACATACTTATATATATATATAATTATTTTTATTTTCCTTTTTTTCCAGATATTTTCCTTAAGACAGACTTAGGGTTTGATTTGGATTAGGGTTATATTAGATTACTATATATATGCATCATATAGTTTGTAGAGGAGGCTAGTATTTACGCGATATTAGAAAATAAAGAAAGAGAGGAATAATAGAGAGTTGAGAGAAAAACAGAGAGAGGAGAAGAGAGAAAGAGAAGGTGCGGCCAAAGGAAGAAGGGCCGAACCCAAAGAGAAAGGAAGGGAGGTTGCTCGTGGGTCTATGACTGAGCAGTAGAGAGGTTCAACGGCAACCAAGGTAGCCAGAAAATCAGAGAAGGAGGAGGTTTCAGGTTTTCATTCCAAAACCTTAAAAGGTAAGTTCTTCTTCCAACTATTTCCCTTAGATTTCGTGTTCTATACATGCCTAGGAAATTCTAGGATGCTTAGACAATAAAATTGAATAATTATGCATGTTTAAATCGGATTAGAACAGAGGGTTTTATGATTTTATTCACATGTTCTTGGATTTTTTTTATGCATGATTTGGTGTTTAAGTTGGATTTTTACATGTTAAATCATCTAAAATAAATTTATAAGGGTGTATGGGACTTAGATTGAAACTTAGGACCCTTGACAATATTGTTTTTAGGGTTACAGAGGTTGAACCAATGACGAAGACGAAACAAAGCGGGCACTGAGCCGACTTAGTTGCTAGTAAGCCGATTCGGTTGGATCCGACTCTAACTAAAACAACAGGGCTAGGCCAACAATATAACAAAGACAAAAACAAGTTTAGCATGTATTGTACTAGACTAATTGTGTCTAAGCCTTACAAACATCTGGTGCAAACAGGTTAAAGCAAAAAAACCTTAATTTAGTTAATCTGGCAGCTCCCGCAGAGGGCAAATCTTTGACTTACGCCCGTTCTATCAATGTTTGTGGGATAACATGAGGAGTTGCTGCTTCTTTTTCTTCCTGGACCTTGCTTGAATGCGCGGAATATGCATTGTTTCATCTGCAGTTTCAGAGAATGGCTTTGCAGCTTTGAAATCGGATCTCGCTGACTAGAGCGAATATCATTTTCAATCAATGCTTTCCTTGTCTACCCTCTAATTGTCAGGGTGGGATCGTATTCTTTCTTTGATTTGTTCTTTTTTTGTGTAAGACCCCCGCCTTAACCCGTAGGCGAATAAGGGTCAGTTTCCTCCTATTAATAACCTGCAAGTCTAATCATAGTCTCTGTAGTAAGCTCCTTCTCTTGAAGGTTCCTTATCCTAGTAAACGGGCTGCTCCCAAAAGCAAGGTTGTCTGGTTCAACTGGAGCCTACTTTCTCGTCATCAACTGGATATCCTTTGACTGGCCTACGTCAAGGCAGCTAAACCTACGATGGACTACCTTATGGGGAATCGCATGTGAACGGGAGAGAAAGGGGCTTAAAACGAACGATCATGATGGCCATAGAAGAGAAATGTTGGAGGATCGCTGCGACCTATTGACAGTCTTTTCAGGATTTGACTAAGGTCCGGTGTCTGACCCTGCATGCCTTTTCTTTCGCGCTATGATCTTTCTAAAGCTGAGAAGCAACTCTTTCTTGTTGCGGTTGCATCCTAATTCAAACTCCGAACCCTTACTAGCTGCCCCTCAGTTGGCCCATTTTTCTTAAGAAGACGACCAAAGAATTTCAAAAGTTTTGTCCGATATAGATGGAAAATGAGTAGATCAAACTACCCGCTCAAGCTACCTTGGTGCCTGTTATGAGTCAACGGAGTGAATGGGGTTTCTTCCGGAAAACAAGAAGATTAGCGCTATCCCTACACTACAGCCATCACTCCCAGGCTAAAGCAGATGGACACTGTTTGTTGAGAATTCTCGTAAGAAAACTGATCTTCATGTAGCTGACCTGAAACCACATCATGCTACCTGAAGGAAAGAGAGAAGAGATCAAATGGTTAAGATAAGAAAGCGGATCTTCTATAGGAATGTTTGCTACGAATGGTGAACAACGGAAGCACAAAGGCTTATTGGTTCATGAATGTAGACAAGGGATCCAAGTAAAACAAGATTCCACACTATCTCAGACTCACAAGCAAGGCTGGAAAGCTCTAGTGGAGGAGTTCGTGATCTCAGTAAGAAAAGGGGATTCCGCCTCAACAGCCTCTTAGACTTTATAGTGTTTTTCATATGCAAATAGATGGGTTAGGTTAGGAGCATGACATAGCATGTGTTTGTTTTAACACACTGTAAATGATGACATGAAAACTCTAAGGAGGTGTACGAGTCTATGTCATAGTTTTGATTTGCACTACAGAAATTTGTCAGCTATAGCCAATGCCAAACTTGACTCACAAGACCTTGTTTGGGTTGGTACAAACACAACCCAAGTATCAAATTTACAAAAAGTTTTGCAAGAATGTGCAAGAGAAAGGGCACCCATGGAAGGAAAGGCTTGCCATGGACAAATTATTTGTTCTGGGTTACAAGAAGATACTTTGATATCAAATATGCTCATTAACATGTACTCAAAGTGTGGGCTTGGTGATTGCGCTCGCAAGGTGTTCGATGAAATGCCTCTAAGAAGCCTTGTTTCATGGAATACCATGATTGGTTCGTATACCCAGAATAAGAGTGAAGAAGAGGCTCTTTATCTTTTCATGAAGATGCAAAGAGAAGAAACCCATTTTAGTGAATTCACTATTTCGAGTGTACTTTGCGCTTGTGCTGCAAAATTTGCCATATTTGAGTGCAAACAGTTGCATGCTTTTGCACTCAAGGTGTCGATTGATTCAAATGTATTTGTGGGCACTGCTTTGCTTGATGTCTATGCGAAGTGCAATGCAGTTGAGGATGCTATCCGGGTTTTTGAGAGCATGCCTGAGAGGAATGCGGTCGCATGGAGTTCAATGGTGGCAGGATATGTGCAAAATAAGCTTTACGAGGAGGCTTTAATTTTATTCCATAGAGCACAAATGATAGGTTTGGAACATAGCC
>JAOTQH010263218.1:0-20715 GCA_025631255.1 Cornus kousa | reverse complement strand
TTTTTAAAAAATCTTTTAAAAAAAAAAAAAAAAAAAAAAAAAAAAAAATCAACCTAGTAGTAATGAGGTTTTGAGCAGTTGATGCAGAAAAGTGTCTCCGGGTTACAACATGGTTTAGCTCAGAATAAAGCTAATGATATATATTGGGCTGACATCAATCAATCATATGATTAATGATATTTAGGGTATTAACTTTCCGGCCGAGGTGGGGAGACCAGAGCCGACGATAACTCCGATGCACTCACTGATCACTCCATCCCCCGCAATATACAAATGATTTTTCATAATTCAAGTGGGACGCCCATAAGAGGATAAACATTAGTATAATTATTCAAAACCTACTTTTTTAGAGCCAAGAGAGCACTATATATATATATATATATATATATATTAGTACTACCATCTCTAGCTATATATATAGCTAGCTTCTTATCTTGTGATAATGGTGGATTACATTTTGACCGTTAAAAAAGGTTTTCTATGCATACATGCTAGCTATTATTAGATTTATAATTAGTGTTCAGTTTAGTGGCCCTTTTCGTAATCATTTTTTGTGTGAGAAGAAACAACTGTGTGTTCGTGAGTGCTCTCTCTCCCTCCCTCTCTCTCTCTCTCTCAAGTCTCAACTCAACACCACAAAAGTCCTCCAATATCTTGCTCAAAATCTCGAGTCCATTTTTTTTGACTTCTGTTTTCATGATTAATTCTTTGGCACTTGAAATGTCCGTTTTGTCCTCCCAATATAAATTATTATTATAACTAATTCCATAAAATCCTTCTTACTTTCAAATTTTGACCATAAAACCTAACTTATTTCAAAAAACCTAACACTTGAAAAGTGGTCAAATTGCTCCCAAACCGGTATCAACCAGAACTGTGAAATGTCCAATTTGACCATATAATTTATTATTAAATTAAATTTTGATATTTATTATTTAAAATTACAAAATTACCCCTGATTATATATGTGTTGTTACCGTTAGACCCACAAACTCAAACACCACCTAAACCTAATTTTCCACAACCCAAACTCAACCTTGTGCCCGTATGCACTGTTCATCTTCGTCAATAGGCACATTGTCACAGCTCGCAAGACCCAACTGCTCTAAACGCAATTACAGGACCCCAACCCAAGCCACAAGACCCAATTGCAAAACCCTTGCACCAATCGCACCCAAACATAACCCATCTACAGAACTTAACCAACAACCTCTCCATCGGAATCGTGACATTGACACGGCCTCATCGTCATAGTATGTGCTTGCACTCTGTCGCTACCGACCCGATTCTCATTGCCGATTCAATTAGCGTGCTTGCCAGTAAGTTCCGTGTCTTATCCGTTCAGTCCTGCCTTGCCTATTCATTCTGTGGCTGTAGTTCAGACCTGCGTCCTCGCCGGTGAATTTTGTGGCTGCAGTTTAGACCTGCATGCTTGCCGGTTAACTCTGTTGCCGCCGTTCAGTTCAGACCCGCGCACCAGTTAGTTTAGTGCACCGCCGTCCTCGCATGCTCGCCGGTAAGTCGTTGCTTCACCGCCATTCATTGCGGCCGGTTCCTCCTTGCTTCATTGCGCATTGCCAACTGCAGATCACAAGTCTCATCGTCGTCGTTCACGCATCCTTGCTTCGCTGGGCAATTTCATCTCCTTTTGTCGCCAGCGCAAGTCTGTCGTCGGGTTGTAGGAGAGTGAGTGAGGGATAGAATGTAAAGAGAAGACCCAAATCAGGGGTAGTTTTGAAAATTTTAAATAATAAATATCAAATTTGATATTTCACATGCTGGTTAACAGGTTGGACACGAATTTGAATTAATTTGATCACTTTTTAAAGTTTTGGTGCAATTTGATTATTTTTTAAAGTGTCCAAAGTTTTCTAAAATAGGTTGAAAAACTTATGATCAATTATTGAAACTAATGGAAATTTTATGGAATTAGCCCTTATTAATATTATTATTTTATGTGCTCTTATTTAAACAATTAATATTCCTTTTTTTTTAAAAAAAATTCATGATACATGCCCAATTTGATTACCTCATCTCAACAGAGTGACATCTCAAAGTTGTTTTAATTCAAATTTTGATTTAAGCATTAGATAAATAAAAATCTTAGCATTATGTTTATAGTAGGGATAGGGATAAGATATGGTAATTAAAAAAATAAATAAATAAATTTTAAAAAAAGCAGTAAAAAATTTGGACACATGATGGTTGTCACGCCTCTAATTATTGATTTACTTTAGTGGACCCCGTTTTTGATTCTTTCATTGGAAATTTAAACTTGATTAACTATTTTAAATTATATGTTCATTTTTTTTTTGCCCTTTTCTCTTCACGGGTGTTCTTGAATTTACGACCACCAGTCAAAAAATTAAAAAGAAAAGATCAACAATCAAATCCTACTTATGTACGTATATAATGTTTTTTTAAAATAATAATAATAATAATAATAATAATTCTGAAATTTTGTTGTTGTTTGGGAGAATATAATTTTGGATAATGGGGTGAAGCTTTTGATGCAAATGTGGGACGAAAATGGAAAGGAATACGAAAATGTCGTCTATGGCACGCCGAGGGACCATCAATATCTCTTCCCACTATGGGATATCTTTACTTACTAAATCCAAATGATTGGCCGGTGGTGACCCCATAAATTACAATCCCTTTTGTCACTCCAATCCCAGTCTTTCTCTCTCTCTCTACACACACACACACACACACACACAGAGACACACAGTAAATTATGTATGCCCCAATGGTTCTTTTCAAATGATTAAAGATGATTCCCTTGGCGTGCAAGTTTTTGAAACACTAGGGTGTTTCTAAGTTTTGTAACTTTTGGTACACTCCTGTCATCATGGAATCAAATGAAAATTATGAAATAAGTCATTCCATTAAGTTTAAAGGGTAGTCACCCCCACTACATTGGTTGATGGAGTCATTCTCATTGTGTAAGAGTTGTGATACAACGTTTGAAAGTCGAAAACATTGACCAGTATGAGAGTCGTGATACAATGTTTGAAAGTCGAAGACATTGGACTGGCCAATGAAGTGATTCCCATCGTCCAAGAGTTTGAAAATCAAAGACATTAAACTTTATTTACATACAATCTGATTACATATCATTAAAAAGAAAAAAATATTATTCGAATTATAGGTTTATTTTATCATAGAGGATTCGATTACAATTTTAAGTAGTTAATTGGAGTTGGAAGAGCTAGCTCCAAATGAACAAAGTTGTTTATAAAACAAAAGTGGTGGTCAAATATCTATCCGAAATAGTAGAATTTTGAGTACGAGGCATTGAAGGGATGGATTTATATCCATGGTTGACCAAATGAAGAAGATCTGTCTTTACTCAACTAGTTAAGTGTGAAAAGACATATATAGGTACTGTTGTTGTTGAGCCAAATATTTGAAAAAGCTTTTACTACTACTACTACAGTTCTGAAAGGGTGAATTGAGATTGTGAAAGCCTTTAATTATGGCCTTTCCATATGTCATACCCCACTCTCCCAAATAAAGTTGGTAAAGAGAATAATTAATACTTTTGCTTTTAAATTAAGATAAAATCTATCTGCTTTTCTTCTATGTTTTGGATAAGAGTTTGAGATCTCATCCTCTCTCTCTCTCTCTCTCTCGAGTTTAGAGAAGAAGAATATCATATAATTAAGTTAGATGACTGAAGGTCTTTAAAAAAAAAAAAAAAAAAAAAAAAAAAAGGCCAATTCCATAAAAACTTATACGTAGTATTTAAATATGAAAAGTAAGTAAAAATTGCCTGGACTTATATTTGAAGGTCTTAAATGATTGGGCTATGACAATGGTGAGGTAGCCCAATATTAGCCATCTCTTGGGTCTGATTTGTCCAACAAGGACCATTAAGTTTTTTTTACCACAACTAATAACTTCAAGGCCTGAGCTTCTTGAGCCCAGTCACAATCAACACTTGCCTTTTTTAAAAAAATAATAATAATAATCAGAAATCAAAACAAGAAAGTTAATGGTGTGTAATTGTGTAAACCCATCTCAAGCAAACCCTTACATGCACAAACATGAAGACAATTATAAAATTCTGTCTCTACATACACACACACAGTCACACACACATATACACACATATGTGGAAAGTTTACCTGAGCAACTGTCTTTCCCCTAGCCTGGGTAATCTCTTTCAGAACTTCAGAGTCCAAGACTTGGTCGCTTCCCCATAATGTTCCTCTTGCCCCTAAAGGTGAATAAGCGGTGACATGGATTCCCATTTTCTCACAATAGTCTCAGCTTATTTTGCTGCCAAAGTGGATTCATCTTTTCAATAAATCCAATCAACTAGTACTTCAAAATTGAAATGTGAAATAAAGAGCTTAAAGATATCATATGAAAATTAACTTAAAGGATATATCCAAAAGACGGATTTATGGTAATTCATTAAATTTGATATCTTTTGAGTTATAATACGGTTGCATTTATATGAATGGGGAATGACATCACAATAGCATTAGTAGATTACTGACATACGATTCTTTTTTCTTGTCAGTCTGGTAATAAATGTTAAATTCTTTGGTAGGAAATCCACTCACATAAATTAGTCAGATACAGTTTTCGAAGAACGTAATACTTATCATTGTGCATTTGCGAATATGTACCATGGCAAAGTTGAACATGGGAATTCAAAACTCTTCTTGGGAACCTTAGTAATTAATTTGTTTCAATGAAACGAGATAAATATCTTAATACATGTCAACTACTAATATTGGGTGAAGTACAACTAGGGTTTTGGCAACATCTTCTCCGTTGTAGTCATTCTTATGAGTAGCGCAATGAGAAGCTGCTGGTGATGAAGTTGTGATTAAGACACTAAATGATCTAGAGGCAGAATAGATCAATTTATTCAATTTTTGAGATTGATTAAATTATTCACAATTATGATCAATTAAATATCTATAATTACAAAAGTAAATACTGTAAAGTGAAGCAAGTAAAGTACTGTAAAGTGAAACAAGTAAAGTAGAGTTTAGAGATGGCATCAACTTTTTAGCGAGGAATCCTAATTGGTAGAATAAACCAATCGTCTAGGAAAAACCTCAAGTACTTTCAGAGTCCTGAGCAAAATGATCCATTATATTTGAAGCAAAGGACAGTCGACCCAAATTCAAACTTAAATCATATCGGTCTACCAAAAATCAATTGTTGACTGTCCCTGACTTTGTAACTTCTTATTCAACAGCAGTCGACTTCAAACTTACTCTTAATCTCTGTAGAAAAGTCGATGATAAATCAACTAACACTACACGAATGTCTTAATCCCTTCGAAGTGTAATTGAAGCCTACTCTTCCTGGATGATTAGAGGCTCATGGGCATGCATGTCAACTACTCATTTTGATTGATCAAGCACCCAGTCATTTTTATGCCCCACGAGCATTTTTCATTACGTTTTAGTGAATAGATTTAGATACTTATTTATAAGATTTGATCAACTTTTATTATTTTGATTATTAACTAATGGAAAAAAAAGTGCAAAAAACTCTCAGAATTATCATCAAAAAGTGAAAAAATTTCCTAAATTATTTGGGGTTGCAAAACGAACCCTCATCTATACTAACGTTGCAAAAAGAACCCTCATCTATGCCGTGTATTTTCAAATAATGCCTAAATTATCCTTTTTATTTAATGCTTTACACAAAGATTATAGAGTTTACACAAGCAAGGCCCATGGGCCAACAAGAGGACAACAAACAAGCCACAGAGCAAGGTCGCAGACAAAGGCCGAAGCTAATGGAATTGGGCCAGGAAGAAAGTAACATTAGCTACACAACAAGAGAGGTAAAGGACCATCTCATTCTCAACAAGGGCCCAAGCCCAGATCTAGAAGCAGAGCATATACATATATACGCATAATATTTTTATATGGAAGATTAAAATTTATGACAAACTAATCATATTATTATAATATTTCAAGAATAAAAAAATGATAGTTCCCCCCAATCCATGTTGCATTTGTGCATCACACGAACTTAATGCTATTTGATAATAAGTTGACGAGAATGGCACTATGACACGTAATTCTATTTTAGTGGGTTGCGTTGGTTTGACTGCAATTTTCTGGATTCCATGGAAAGCCAATATTTAATTCGTGGCGGCTTAGTCGACTGTCAGTTTTAATAATTGCCATCTAGATGGGTCTAAAACATCTTTTTGCCACCACAGACCAAATATATTCAACCACCATTCAATTATTAAATTCACGCATTTTTTTTATTTTTTATTTTTGGATCATTATTATTATTATTATTATTGCCTTCTAGACTTGATTTTAAGATGAAAAATTTGCTATAAGGTCAGCTGACCAAACTTCCTTGCATCCATAAAATAAAATGAAAATCACATCAGATCAATAAGTTTGGTTGCCCACTTCACAGTTAATATAATAATATCATTTCTCTAATCTGCAAATTATAAACTATGTCATGAATGGCATGTGCTTCTGTCCATAAATAAATAAATAATAAAAGAATGGCACGTCATTGTTTACTAAATCAATGAATTAAAATTTCAATTTCAATTTCAATTATAAACTGTCATTTTTAATTCCTATACCACCTACAAGTCCAAACACACATACAAAATAAAAAAAACACACATTCAAACCAAACTCGCGTATGTTTTCTGAACTTGATTAAAAAATAAAAAATAAAAAATAAAAAAATCCAGTCTAAACAATCTCGAGCTCTTCTTTAGTGTTGATTTTGCAGTTCATACTAAAACCATATTAATTAGCAACCTTAAATATGACATTTTTACAATAGACTTGACTTCACCTTAGAAGTATGGGTTATGCAGATGTGAAACCTTAAATATGACATTATTACAATTGACTTGACTTCACCTTAAAGTATGGGTTATGCAGATATGTACTACCCATAGTCAACGTGAGCCACCTACCAGCACAATTCACGCACTATAAGTTTCCAAAGAAAAGAGACTAAGAATTTGTAACATCAACATCTAAAGAAGAGACTGGGAGTTCAGATTTTCAGAAACACAGTTGAAGCTGAAAAATGGCAACGATCCCTGAGGTGAGTTTGGGGTCTTGTGGGGTGACCATGACCATGCCGGTAATCGGAATGGGCACATGCTCATATCCTACTGCTGATCCAGAAACCACTATCTCAGCAATTCTTGATGCCATCAAAGCAGGCTACCGCCACTTTGATACCGCCTTTGTCTATGGGTCTGAGAAGCCTCTGGGTGAAGCAATTGCTAAAGCTTTACGTCTGGATCTCATCAAATCTCGTGATGAGCTCTTCATCACCACCAAGCTCTTTGGCAGCTTCGCTGAGCGTGATCTCGTTGTTCCTGCCATCAAAATGAGCCTCAAGTAAGTCCTTCACCTTTTTACAAACACACATACATATATACCGATGTATAATTGGAACAGATTTGACTTGGTGGATATTATTGTTTGGTGTAGGAACCTTCAGTTGGACTACGTTGATATGTATCTGATACATTGGCCACTGAGGTTGAGCCAACAGATTCGTCAAACCCCAGTTCCAAAAGAATTTATATTTCCCTTGGATATCCCATCAGTGTGGGAAGGTATGGAAGAGTGTCAGCAATTGGGTCTCACCAAGGCCATTGGTGTCAGTAATTTCTCTTGTAAGAAGCTTGAGGAGCTCCTCTCAATTGCCAAAATCCCACCCGCTGTCAATCAAGTGAGTTACATTTCACAATTTATATATATATATATACAAGGACTATTTGCCTGACTAAATTATTCTGTATAAGCATGTGAGAATGTGGTTTCGAGTCTAGAGCAGTCTTTTGTACAAAATTATGACAGTTTATTATACCACTAGCTACCAGCCCCTGCATAAACTGAATTCACGCGGAGCTATGGCATTTTATGCATATATGTATCTGTGTGTGTGTGTGTGTGTGTGTGTGTGTGTGTGTGTGCACATTTCAAGATTCTGATAGCTTGTGTTCAGGTGGAGATGAATCCAATTTGGCAGCAGAAGCAACTGAGAGGTTTCTGTGAGAAAAAGGGTATTCACATAACAGCTTACTCTCCTTTGGGTGCAAAGGGGACCAAATGGGGAGATAACAGAGTTATGGACTGTGATGTGCTGGAAGAGATCGCCAAGGCAAGAGGGAAGACCACTGCTCAGGTTTCTACAGTTTCCTCCATTATATTTTAATTTTTGATCTTCAATACCTTTTGATTGACCATCTCCAAGCCACAAATATCGGGTAAAATCAAAAGTTTGAGGTCCCAAGGAGTTGAGCATGGGAACTCTAAGATATACTACATGCTCTACTCCAACTCAACTACCTTTGTGGTTTATTATTTCTAGTTTCAACTACGCGGGACATTTCAATTTAAACTCAATAACTGAGCATATATGTTGAGCGGAACCTTGTCATTTATGGATTTATCTTTTGAGTTTGCATGTGGATCACTTTGATGAGTTGCCTCACACTCTGCAGGTTTCTTTAAGATGGGTGTATGAACAAGGGGTGAGTTTGGTAACAAAGAGTTTCAACAAGGAGAGGATGAGGCAAAACCTTGAGATATTTGATTGGTCCTTGACTGATGAAGAATTAGAGAAGATCGCTCAGCTTCCTCAGCGCAAAGTCAACCTGATTGCCTCCGTTTTGGGACCCCATGATTTGTTGATGGAGCTTGATGCAGAGATCTAAGTGGCTTGAGCGTTTGGCTTCTATATATCAAGCATACGTATTATAGAGTTCAAATCCTATCAGCTATTATTGTCTCTGGAAAAATGTATACTTTTCCTAATAATGTTTAATGAAAATGATAAGGAATCAGAAGCACAAACTACATTCCTAAAAGGCAGAATATATGTGCCAAATTTTAAATATTGTATTTTGTTTTTATTTTTCTTATATTGAGGGGCATCCCCACCCTGAGCTACATGCAAAGGCCCCAAAGCATGTGAGTTGGGACTAGCCCCAAGTGAGAAATGGATCCCATGACCTTGAGTCAACTGTTTTACCCTTTAAGATCTGTGGTACTGTATGTTAGATAACAATAATTGCAGCTATCTTTTCCTTTATATGGTAACAAAATTAAAAAATCACGCACATGCTCTTTATCTATGAAATACTGCAACAATTATAATGTGCATAGCGTATACGTGCATATAAATGTGTGTGTGTGTGTGTCTATAAGGCATCTGGTGTGAAGCAATCTGCACATAATCGCATCTAGCTCTTTATTGCCATAGTTCAACATGAAGAGCTAGCCATGCAATGGTTAGGAAATACATTTTGATAAAGCTTGTCACTGATTTCGATGTTGTTCTTCCTTTGAGTTCAAATCCACAATAGTCTGAAATTGTGGAGTTTCTTCAACTAGAGAAACAGAAATGCATCCCCAAAGGGGCATCCGAAATAGCTCATGGGCTGCTTCTCAACATTAAGGACTTGGGCTTGAACCATGTCTTAGAAAATACAAATAATATTATAAAAATCCGTTCCGTGAGGGTAAAAAAAAACTATGTATATATGTTCAATATATTTTATTGAATCTCACTTCTTAAAAGAGGCATATTTATTGTTAAGAGTTATGTTACCTCTCCTCATACACAGGACATCATAATCATGGAGCATATTACTACACTATTTAGTACCTCATGAAAATACTAGTGATAGCTTAAGCAAAATAACAGTAGAAATATAAAAAGAAGAGAAAAGAGAGAATTGTGTAAAGGCTAACATGGCTTCTGTGTTCACTCTTAGAAGAATCATGCAGAATTTTGAGGTTTCTTCTGGTTTGTCTGTGAGTAAGGACAAGTCAGAAGTTTTTTTCACCTCTTCTGTCAAAAGGAAAGCTAATATTTTGAGAATACTTGGTTGCAAGCAGGGCACACTCCCTTTTACTTATTTAGGGTTACCTATATCAGAAAAAGGACTGAAGAGACTTGACTGTAACCCTCTATTAGATAAAGTGATGGCAGCCACTTCTAGATGGGCTGGAATGAATCTCTCTATGGCAGGTAGGGTTGAGTTATTAAGGTCTGCAGTTACCCCAATGGTGCATTACTGGGCTTCAGTTTTTACTTTACCAGCAGCGGTCATTAATTTAATTGAGAGAAGGATGAGGAATTTTGCTTGGGGACATGAGGATAGCACTGTGAAGCTGCACGGGTTATGTTGGAAGAAAATCACAGCTCCAAAATTAGGAGGAGGTATGGGATTAAGGAAACTTGTGGATATTGATAAGGCTGCCAAATGTGCCTTGGCTTGGGATCTTCTTTTATTGAAGGACAGGCTGTGGGTTGCTTGGTACAGGCAATGTTATATTAAGAATTCTAATTTCTGGTTGGTGGCTCTTCGAGAGGCTCATTCAGCCATTTGGAAAAGTATTATTTCAGTTAGGGAAATACTGAAAAATAATTGCAAATTTCGCATAGGTAATGGACAGGAGCTTAAATTGTTTTTGGATCCATGGTCTGATGGACATTTTCTGTCACAGAATTTCAGTTTTAGAACTTTGAGAAATATTTCTACTAACAAGCAAAGTGAATTAAGCACTTGTATTGTTCAGAATCAGTGGCATTTTGTTGAAGTACCTGTGGAGGTTCAAAATTTCATACAACAGTTACAGAATTTATGGAGGGTGTGATCAGATCTTGTGGCAGCATAATGGTTTTACTTTTAAAGCTGCATGGGAGGCTTGCAGAACTTCTAAACCAGCTGTACCTTGGTATTTTCTGGTCTGGAATGGTGGTAGGCCTAGATGGTCAGTGTATTGTGCCTTAATTCTACAGAATGCAGTCCTCACTGGTGATAATTTGCAGAGGGGGGGAATTTCTCTAGCTTCTAGATGCTGTTTGTGCTGCAGAAATGAGGAGTTGGTTGATCATGTGTTTGTGGAATGTAGTTACTCTTGGCAAGTGTGGTGTGAATTGGCTGGTATGTTTAGTTGGAGGGTTCAGAAGTCTACATGTGGGGAATTTGCTGCTGCTTTGGCACAGCTTTTCAAAGTGCAATCTGTGAGGAACAAGATATCAAAGACGGTTTTTTCAGCAGCTATGAATTATTTGTGAAATGAGAGGAATAGTACGCTTCACTGTTTCGTTGTCAAAACAAGTCCGGTCAAGTTGTAATTTTAAGTTCAAATTTCAAGTTCAAGAATCAAGATCGGGAGCGGAATTGAAGAGTTGTTCGTGATCTGACGACATCGAAAAGGGTAAGAACAACACTTTAGGAAGCTTAACTAAAAGGTAAGGACACTTGTATGTTTTCGAAAAATTAGCATTGGCAAATTTTTCTAAGTATATAGCCTTCAGTTCAGGTCTGGCCAACTTGAACTGGTTCAAAAGTAGCTGAACCTGTTCAAGTGTTAAAGCATTGTTTTTAAAATAACACACTGGCCAACTTGAACCGGTTCAAGTTCTACAGCAGTTTTTGGTAACTTTGTTTCCTACTCTGTTTTAACTTCCTATTCTGTCTAGACTTTCTCCTAAAAACTTATGCATGAAATTGACTTATTTTCCAAGTACAATTAGGGTATCAAAAGTCTATAAAAACATATTTTCTCACGTAGGGTTGTGTGGCTTTTTGCATTAAAATTGTGATTTTCATTAAGAGCCTTTTTGTGAGATTTTTAAGAACATACACACGCGAGTGAATTAGGGTGTCGTTCAAAATCCTGATTGTGACTGAGCTATTGAAGATTGCATGTACAACGATCAAACAAAGCAGATTTTATTTCTTCTACAACAAATTCAGATTCAAATAAAAAGAATTTCCAATTACAGTTTAAAGGGATCAAGGCGCTTGCGGAGTGTTGTTGATCTACCAGCAATCATCCTACAAGGTTCAAGGCATAAGTCTGAAGTGGGAAGCTGTTGGACGGGAAGTCGCAAAGCCAAGGGCGTTCAACGGATTGAGCCTTGGTAGAGTGAAGGGGTTTGAGTTTGAGTCAAAGTTCAATGTACTTTGCTTCATACATAATGGATCATTTTACGCTTAGGATAGGGTACAAAACCTCGAGGTTTTCCAATTGGTTTCCTCGCTAAAATCTGGTGTCACTCTAACTTTACTTTCTCATTATTTAATGTGTGATTGTTAATTAACCGGTAATTTTAGTAGAGTAAAAATTGGATAAAGAAACACATGATTAATCCCTTTCTAAAACAGTTTTTAAAAGTAAATTTTCCACAACCTATTCCGCTGCACAACTCACAATGGAAAACCTCGTATAGTCATGAGACAACAAATAGCTAGGGAATTTTAAAGATATTTCCATTACGGTACCAAAGGCCTAACCCAAGTGGTAACTCCTCCTCCCAGATATTTAGTTAAGGGTTCAAGTCACGATTTTGATAATTGTGGATGTGTTTTACCTAGCAAGAAAAAGTAAAGAAATGCTATTTCCTTCTTTAAGAAATGGACCAAACATATGGTAATCAGCAAAAGAGAACTTCTCGGTCAACAATTTAAGAAGGTGAATTAAGTGGAGGAAAAAACCTGGTAAACAAAAGAGAAGGCAGAAATATTGGTATGCTTTGGAGGAACCAAAAAATAAATAGAGACAGAATTAGCAGAACTAATTAAAGTAACATAGACTAGGCTACACTAACCACAAAGGCGTTCCTCATTTAAAAATTCACCAAGTAGCTTCTATTATTAGTACAAAAGCATTCAAATATATCTACTGATATCATTTTTGGTAGAGATTGATTTCTGTATATAATCAGCCAAACATGCATTTCAATTATAACATACCAGCATATATAGACACTAAATATGTTCTTGAGTTCAGTATATATATAGATTCAAATTTAATTCAACAGAGATAGAGGGGAGGTTGTGTACCTGGGGTTAAAGGACCACCTTGTTGGCATAGAAGGGGACTGAGCCTCCAGCTTCGTTGTAACAATGATTGAAAGCATCTGAACTCATTTTGGATTGCTCTGCAACATTATTAGCATGACAATGGCGATGAAAATAATCTCCATTGGTTTCTCCAATTTTCTCTTCTTTTAGAGAGAATTTAATTTACATGATTTAAGAGCACAGGAGACACATGAAACCTCAAATAAACTTAATATCAGAAAAGAGAGAACAAAAGGGGGGGAAATAAGGAAAGAAAGAAGAAGAAAAAGAAATTTACTTTCAATTTGGTTGTTTGACGAGAACAAACTAAATAGAGAGCTAAGAGATGAATTTGTTTTTAATTTGTTGTATTCTCAACTTCCTGAATAACCTTAATATTCAAATCACTCCTCACTTTGGAAGACAACAAAGATTTTAAAAAGAAAAATAATTTGCAGGATTGTTGCTTGATGTAAGAAAGTTTTGGCAAATATGAAGGGCATCCATGTAAGAAATTTCACCAGTTTTTCCAAATGCAACTATTTCTATAGATGAATGATTTAAGAACTTTTTGGCCAACTTAACAAGACATCAAGGCTGATACTTTCTCCCTAAAATTGAATACACCATTGTACTCTACTCTTGTTAGCTTAAGACATTGGTGGTACATTTACTCTCCAGTCTCCACTCAAAATGGAAAATATGCATTAAAAAAAAAAAAAAAAACAAAAACAAAAACTTAACATGTTCTAACAACCTATGCCTAAAGCTGAAACATTACATTGCCTTTTACCCTAAATATGCATCTTATTTCTAACCCTTTCTAGGAATCTGCTTGTTCTGGCTGTTGGAAGGAATTATCAGCAAAATGTGTGATGGCTAATTGGTTTTTGCCAAAACTTTCTTGCATGAAGCCTCTAGTAAATGCCTCCCCTGCTAATTTACCTGGTGGAAATTCCAATGGCAGACGAGATATAGCTCACTTTATCTCATCCTTTCAAGCCTCATAAAGCATTCCAACCTCAATACGCTGTGGTAGTGGCACGCCCATAGTAGGCAGCGCAGATCTACAATTACTGTGCATAACCTCATAGAATGCAAGCATGAATCTGTCAAACCAGCTACAGCTCTTTCCTATGTGAAACCTTGTCTTCCCCCGAATGTGAACCACATCAGCAAGCTTTGCCTCTTCCAGATCAGAAATCTCTTCTTCAATCTCTGGAGGAATTGATGGTACAAAGTCAGAGCTTTTCTGTATATAAGCTTGCAAGCTATCAGTGACTTGACTTACAAGGTCATCTCCTTCAAGATTAAGAGAATCTGCATAGCCATACTGAATCACACACCCGTAAACCCCTTTGAGGCCCAGTTTGTTGATAATGATCCTCTCATGCGGGGCAACTTTTGGAACCAACAAGTAGCGCAGAGTCGTGAAAATAGTTACCTTGTGAAGAGATTTCATGTTCTTTATATAATGTCCAAGAATTGGTGTTAGCCCAACTTGGATGTTGGTGTAGAAAAAACAAATTCCAGGGACTCTTTGGACAACCGGATTAGCCAGCAACATTCCAAGTCTTTCCAAGTCTATCTTGTGGGTTAACTCATACTCTAACTTTCTCTGCCTCCCATAAAACCATCCAAACATAATGAATGCAAGGATAAAAGAAATGGCAAATGGAATCCAGCCACCTTCTGGAATTTTGGTGCAAACAGCACTTACATAGACGCCCTCCATCACAAAGAATATAAAGAAGTAAAGGGCAACCAGCATTGGAGGAGTTCTCCAAATCATTATCATGACCAGTGTCAGCAGTATGGTGGTTATGAGCATGACCAGACTAACAACAACACCTGTTCACATCTTAATCATTAGTAGATGCATTGGAATGATAATATATAAAGGTCAAACAAGATATGAACAGAAGATGTAGTTGCAAAACAATCTTTGGGCAGCATCAGTGGCGGACCCAGAAATTTTATTGGGAGGGCCGCTATTAAAGAATAAAAAGATTAAAAAAATATTGCAAAGATAGTTTTTTAAAAAAACAAAATAATAAATAAAAAAATTAATTTTGATTGATAATATTTCCATTTGTCACATTTACAATTTTTCTCAATGAATTTTTATATTAAGTAAGATTTTCATATAAAAGTTAAGAAAAAAACTATGTACAGTTAAGTAACACCATTATGTAATATTATACAATCAAATGTATGCTTGAATTCTAGTGCATCTCTTAGGCAGTTAGAGGATTAAGTTAGATCTAAAAATATCAGTGGGGGCAGATTTATAAATTGGAGTTTTTTAATAATTTATGTGGCGGCATTTACAAAATTAGAGGTACATAACGCAAATAAAAAATAAATCCAGTGGGGACGGCCGCCTCCACTGGCCACCACATAGGTCCGTGCCTGGGCAGCATCATTGCTAACTGGCATAATATATTTAGTGAATAGTAGAACATCCACTAAATTTATCTTTAGAGCTTTTCATCACTAAATTAATTGTACATTGGATGTTGACTGAAGAAAGAAAGAAATAATTTTGTTAAATTCTACTACTAACTCTACCGATAAATATATAATAATGATACAACAAGATTGATTACCACAATCCACAGCATTATACTAATAACTCTAACAACTATAAAGATAATAACCATACAACAATATTCATCATCATCCTTGCCTTTATCCTGTACAAACAGGGTCGGCCACATGAATTCTCTTTTTCCACTCTTTTTTATCATAAGCCATATCTCCAACTAAATTTAATTTTTTGAAATCATTTCGTATCACTTCATTCCATGTTATTTTCGGTCAACCCCTTTGCCTCTAACCTTCTATGCAAATCAATTTTCCTCTCCTTACGAGTGCAATGATACAACAAGATTGATTACCACAATCCACAATAATATAAATCCATTGCTGAGATGTCATATCATAAAGACCATTCTATTCATATAACATACAGACAAGATTATAGAACTGGTAAGAAATTTCGTAGAAGTTCTATTTAAGAGTAAAGAAGGTGAGGATGCAGGGTTATTAGTTTATCATACCAAAGGCATTTCCGATATCGTTCCCGTCTCCGAAAATAAGTATGACAGCAACACAAAGTATCATGAGTATGTAATTGATTTCTGGGGAGTATACCTCGCCTTCTTTGCTGGAGGATGTGTGCACTACCTTGACCCTAGGAAAATAATCTAGTACAACAGATTGCTTGATAACAGAGAAGGTGGCCGATATAAGTGACTGACTCGCAACAATTGCTGCCAGTGTGGCTATGACAAACATTGGCCAGTATATTGTAGTTGGTACAAACTTGTAAAACCCATCATGATGATCGTTTGGGTTCTTGATCAGGTATGCTGTCTGCCCCGCATACGTCAGAACCAGTGACGGATAAATTGTGAATAAAAAGGCTATCTGTTGACAGGGAAGGTGTTACGAAAATAACTGTATAAAAGAGACAAATGTAGACCCACAAGAAAGTGAGATAAGGACACCACCTGAATGGAACTCCTGTTGAAATGACCAAGATCAGCAAACAATGCTTCAGAACCTGAATAGATGACTACAACTATCAAGCGTTGTAACAGTATTTTGTGTTGTAATAATGTTTTTTTCCTGCTGTCAAGTAGTGTTTTGAAAAAGAAAAGAGAAAGGAATTTGGAATGAATGAAAATGCAAGCAGATCTAGGCCATTGAATAAGGCCTAACTAGTAGATTCTTCCAGAAAATTAACTAAAGAATTGAACCCAACCTTGTCATGCATAAATGTCTCTCTTGATCATCATCCTTTATTTATTTATTTCTTTTACTCTTTCTGAGTAAATATTTTGGACATCTATTTCACAGCCGTCAATTGGTATAATTATCAATTTTTTAGAATTATTTTGTCAGTCTACCTTCTGACTCATTAGGTTTCCATTATCCCAAAGCATATATGAAACTTGAAGTGCCAATTCTTCTGTCTTCACAATATAGCAATATATGTCAATAACCAAAGAACACCTGACCATTTTCCTTGGATTTCTGCCAATATTTGTTTTCTTGTTGTGGCTTTTAGACATTCTTTTCAGTTTTCACTTTACATTAGCAAGACTTTTAAATTCTAGATTGCAAGAGAATTAAAGCTTCCATTTTATGTAATCCATTATGTGATAGGATACAAATATGATACTCACCTGTGATACAGAGGATGGTACCACCAAGCAACAGCCAGCCTTCCTTTCCATTTCTCAAAAAGAATTGGATAATGTAGTGCGGTGATAATGCCTTGAATATACTTGGGTAATGACGGATAATGCTATAAATCCCTAAAAGCGGTGTAGTGAAGGTCCATGCACCCATGATGGGGGAGAAAAGGAAACTCACTCGTGAGGTACCAAATTTTTGCAGCAGGAACAGAACAATAAGAGTGATTGCAGAGAGGGTTTCAACCAAAGCTGCAAGTTCAATTCAAGCAAAATTGTGAGTACAGACTGAACATCGTATGAAAACTATACTTCTATATCAATGAATCCGTGAACATTCCAAATTCCTGAATGAAAGACTGGTCTGCTTGGACAAAGACACAAGGCCTAGTCTCACACAGATTTTTCACTTTCAGTTGCTACTATGATCTTAACCTCCATCTGCTTTGCTTTTAGATTTTGATTCTATCTGTTGCCACATGCTTGTACCAACTTTCAAAGGACATTTTGATGTCTCTTGAAAATTGAATTGGTAAAGTGTAATTCAGTGGCACTTGAAACATAGCATATTTTTTAGGAAGGACTTTGATTTATTTTTTTCTTTTTCCATTGACACTTATTATTAAACTTAAAGTATTTTGAAATCTCCTCATTCTTCCCAAGTAGTCAAAATTAAGCTTCATAGTGTTGGTATGGCAATGTCTTTATGTTAGGCCACCAACTTGTCTTCAAATGCTATGTAAAACAGAATCTTGTCTCATGATGGCATATTAGGGGTTGGATAGACTTACATTTACTGACGGAAGGAAAAGGTGCTCTGATGCCATCCATAGCTGATAAAACTGAACAAATTTAAAGGAAAATAAAAAATTGTTATGAACTATATTTTAAAAAAAAAAAAAAAAAAAAAGATAAGACAGCTTGTAATTAAGTTAAATTTTTTTTAAGGAAAATAAGTATAAATAATTGCAGCAGTAAATTGTAAGACAACAAACCTGATATTGCTGGAGTAAGTATACCATCACCAATTAGCATGCACATGCCTAGCATTGCAATAAAAAGCAACACTCTTCTAGCAACCACACTTTTTTCAAAAAAATTGCCGAGATTACTCTGCTTTTCAGAACCTTCATACAAGTTAGCATGGGAAAGGCTTGAGCTTGAATCTATGCGCTTGGAAGAAAAAACTCCAATATTCATATTCCTACAAAGTAATGAATATAAGGCAAATGTTCCACCTGCAATGAAACATACACCACGGTCAAGAATCCATGGAAAAAGAGAAACAGATTGAAACATGTCGCAGACTTGTAATTAAACTGAATATACTAACCACGGGAGAGAGAGAGAGAAAATATGCTCAGCCTTTTGACAACTACTCTACAAACCATTTTGTTGTTTCACCTCTTGTTGTTGAAGTTGATGCCGTTAAGGAATTTAACGTGGCAAAAGAAGAAGATGGCGACAAGAAGTTTGACGTTGAAAGTGAAAAATCTAAATCAATTGATGATGGGGTCAAAGAAAATTTTAAATTACATGTCCAATATGGTTTTGATGAATTTGAGATTCAAATTGGTGAAGGATCATTATTTGAATAGATTGCAAGTCAAAAAGTTTTTATTCAGAAAGGTACTAATGAAAATACTTTGGTGTTCTGCTTTAGAGATTCTCACGGCAATGAATAATATGATTTTGTGGTAGGCAATAATTTATATTATTCGCAGCCAAACTCGAGGATGAGTTTTTTTTGAAGTAGAGGGGACTGATGTAGGATAGAATTCTGAACAGTTCGATAAGTAGCTCCCAACGCATGCCTTGCATACACATTTCAACTGTAGAAATTTCACACAAACGATCCTTGTAATCAAAACTTAAAACTCGCCAATGATTTATGTAGTCTACCACAAGTTCGTTCTTCATTTGTTTGGTGTTAGTAAGCTCTAACATGCTCATTTTTCTGCGAGTACTATAGAAGCGGGTAAGAAATTCTCGTTTCATCTACTCCCAATTGTCAATACTCCCAGCTTTGAGGTATGTGTACCAATCAAATGCATTTCCTTTAAGGGAACAAATGAATTATTTGACAAGGAGATCTCCGTCTGTACCAGCATTGCCGTCAGTTTCCACAAAGTGTGCAACATGTTGCTTGGGATTGCCTTTTCTGTCAAATTGTCGAAGCTTTAGAGGTTGATACCCAATTGTCATTTTTAAGCTGTCAAGTCTTTTTGTGTAAGGCTTTGAGTGCATGTGAGCACTTTAAGGGACGCCACTGTATTGTTCTCTTATACAATTCACTATCATATCTTAAAATTGTTGGACAAAAAGTGAGGCGATAGAGGCAGCTTCAATTTCTTGGTTGGCGGATATGACATTTTGATCATTAATTGGAGTGAAATCTGAAGAAGGAATCCGGCCTTTGCTTAACTTCACACTGTAGTCATGCAATTTTAACTTTTCTGTCAACGAGGCAATTTTCAGATCTTGCTCATTTAGAGACTATTGTAGTTTTTTAATTGCACGGGCTATACTCGTTAATTTCTCTTCGTACGAGGTAGTACTCGTCATCATGACTGGCATAATGACTAAGTTAGATGAGGTCTTTGGCTTTGGGTGGACCAGCTTTGAGTTTGGGCTTATGAGTGGAAGGACCTTCTTCTTTACCCCCAAAGAAATAAATGTGCTATGAGTTTGAGTTGTTGCTTTGACGGTCGCCGTATCTGACACACCCCAACCCAATTTATACTATTTAATAAATTGAACAATTGGAATGCATCTAACCATTTTCGTTAACCTCATACATACGTGACGTCATCATACATCAGAGTGTCTGGTTAACAATTTACAATTAAAAACAAACTATAAGCCCATTACACAAGTTCTAACAAAAACTGTCACCAAAGAGAATACCTCATGGTATCAAACCCACCCATACAAACCTTCATTACTTACCCACCCCATGGGTCCACACCCACACATATGTGCCATTATTATTATTATTATTTTAAAAAACTAAACTAAATAGACATTTTAAAAGCTTAATTCACATTAATAAGAGTATAATAGAAATTAGAGAAATAAAGAAGAATTCAGGATATGACAACATCGTGCTGCCTTTTGATGGAAACGAATACTTTAGCCAGGACGGATTTGACAGAGTTGGCTCTTGCTGCATCGTACTACCTGTTAACGGGAACTGATGTTTTGGCTATGTTTCACATCATTGGACTTGCAAAGATGTTGTTACCACTTGATGAAGTTGTAACTGTCTTACCACCTTTTTGTGGTGGTATTGATGTTGTCCGTCATGACTGTGATGTCCTTAGTGGTATTCTTGCTTTTTGTCTGAATCTTGTCAGAAGCTATAAATTCTGATGGTGAAAATTTGATGTAGGATAAAGAGATGAAAGGCAAAGGATGTCCCACTGGGCGTGCCAGAAATTTGTACACACAAATTTCGTATCTACAAATTAAAGAACGAAATAGGGAGCAAATAATAATTTTATTGATTTATAAAAATTGAGTAAATCCTCTAAGGTGTTCTTTGCAAAAGAAAGAAAATATCCTCTGATTCAATCTCTTTTGTTGGTTGGATCCAAGGGCTATTGGAGCTTGATCTTGAATCGGGTTGTTGACAATCTTTTTCAAGTATTTGTAGTTGAGGAAGATCAC
>JAOTQH010263207.1:0-11116 GCA_025631255.1 Cornus kousa | reverse complement strand
TTCATGCATAGGACTTTTGGTAGTATTCTAAACCAAAATAGGAAGAAAAATCAGAATAGGAAACTAAGTTACCAAATCCTGCTGAAGAACTTAAACCGGTTCAAGAATGGCTTAACTGATTCAAGATGGCTAGTGAAAATTCGAAGCAAGTATTTAATTCTTGAACCGGTTCAAGATGACCAGTCTTGAACTTGTGAAGGCTTGACACCTGTTTTGGTAAGTTGGAAAACTTATACCAAGTATGAAAAGTGTCCTAACCTCAAAACTCATCTTCATAAAGTGTTGTCCATTCATTTTTTGTAGATCTCAGTATATCAAACTTGAACAACTTTTCAATTCCGCAGTCGATTTCGATCTTGAATTTTGAACTTGAAATTATAACTCGATCAGACTTGTTTTGACATCAAAATTTATTAATTACAAAAATTATATCTCACATATGTCATAACAAGTACAGAAACAAGAAGAGAAGTTCATGACGGGAAGAATTATGAAACAATGTAGGCTGACTGATTTGCTAGCTCACAAAGCTCTAGTAAAATTAGTCTTATCTGATCCGCATGAAGAGAGTGTTTTTCGTTGGTTTCAAGAATATGAAGTTATAATGAAACAACTTTACTATAATGAAACAACTTTGCATTAAGATCCACCCTCTGATATGGCATATACTAAAACCATAAAAAAACCAATTAATCTTCTTTCCTTTTTAAAAAAAATAAATAAATAAAATAAAATAAAAACCTGCCATACCACTAATCATTTCAAAAATGTAGTGTAATAACCAGAATAAGTTACCAGAATAAATCCAAAAAAAAAAAAAATTATTAGAATCATCTGTTGAACCTTTTGTCTCATTTAATTGATGGATCTATATAAATAACAAATATTACAGTTCTCCACTTGATCAATTATATATAAATAAACTCTGACAAATTAATTCAATTCATAATGACCAACAAGATCTAAATTCAGCCAACTAGTAGATGAAATAACCCCTTCAAATAAGAGAAGGGTCAGAAGAACATGTGGAAACAAGTTGAATATATATATATATATATATATATATGCTGTATTAACAAATACATTTTTACAAGGAAAGCAACACCAAAGCAAAAACTAAGCAAATTCTGTACAGATTCTTTTTTAAGGTTTCTCTCTATATATATTCCATCTGACTAATTTCTGACCTATTAGTTTAATTATTTTCGTCTTTCGTACAAAATTGATTCTTCAGCAACTTGTCCTAGCAATTAAATAAAGTTTTCACAATACATTTAGCAAAGCTGTTATGTTTGTTAAATTAGAGATTGGTTAGAAAAAAAAATAATAATAATAAAGCCATGAGCATGATCTTAATTAATGTTCAATAACAGAAGTGAAATCATGATCTAAAATTAATGTTCAGGAAGATCCAAATCATGATAATCACATGACCTTTCTTTGATGGACAGCAGTGCGTACTCTCACTATCACGAGGAACCCTAATTTCTTTATTAATTATTCTTCTTAATTTGCATATGCTCACCAGGTATAGAGGTACAAACTTTGGTATATTTTAATAACATACTAGGTATTAAAGTATAAAAAAGACAAAAGAAAAAACTTGCAGCATAATTTTATATGCAGATATTAATTGCCCAGTCTCTTCTCTCTTTCACACACACACACGCGCGCGCGAAAGCTGGACTCATAGATTTCCAAGCACATGGACAACGGTAAACAAGTCAACTAACAAGCAATTCATTTCACATGTGCACTTCGGTCACTCTAGCATAATATGTTACCATCAACAACAAGAGTGCACCAATTCTTTCTTACAAGTTGTTGGAGTTATATTTCAGACGTTACACACAATATATGTGAAATATTTGTTAAGTTGCCAAAATATATATGTAATATATTTTTTATATCATGATTTATAGTAGTGGTATTGGTTGCGGTATCAGTCACGACTTAACGAATTTAAACGGTGTAAATCGACCAAATCGATCATTAAATGTAGATGTGTAACAACATCATATACTTAAAAAAGTGTTACTAACAAAATAATACATCACATAACCATGCATAAAATTAAATATTTTAATTTTATTGAGTTGCCAAAATATATATGTAATATATTTTTTATATCATGATTTATAGTAGTGGTATTGGTTGCGGTATCAATCACGACTTAACAAATTTAAACAGTATAAATCGACCAAATTGGTCATTAAATGTAGATGTGTGATAACATCAAACACTTAAAAAAGTGTTGCGAACAAAACGATACATCGCAGAACCATGTATACAATTAAATATTTTAATTTTATTATGCTTTTCGATTGCATGTTCCTCGTGGTGAGAATTGTCATTAATTTGAGTCTCTGTGATTAAAATTACTCTTCCCCCGCCATCCATAAGTTTCGGCCTCTACTGATTGAACTCAAATTCTAACCACAACTCGATAGATGCCCATACCTGCAGAGGATGGGTTTTCGGTAGGACTTGTTTGCACTGTCACGTGCCTATGCTTTATTTGTCTCGTACATTAATTTCTGTCGTTTCTCATCTCAAGATGGATCCAACAACCCATGTATCAAAACTTAAGTACCCATATGGTCAAAGATGGACAATCCATGTAGGACCCTTCCCGAGATGTGGGGGTACTATATGCTTTATACACTTTTTGTGAACAGTAATAAAAATTGGCTTTCATATTATCCGTCACTAACTCACTACTCACCGAGATGTGAGGTACTCGTAGCTTTATAATTTTTTGTGAACAACAGTAAAAATTGACTCTAATATTATCGGTCACCAACTCACTACGCACCTTAAACTATAAAGTAATCGGTCTCTCTTAACTATTTGTTTTGCACATTTTCGATCGGATCTCATAGTTTTCAACATTTCTCTTTAGAAGTGCTAACAATTTATCTTTCAGATGGTCGAGACATCACAATCTCATCTTTTATATATATATATATATATATATATACACACACACACACAC
Organism: Cornus kousa; assembly: GCA_025631255.1. Taxonomy (NCBI): domain Eukaryota; kingdom Viridiplantae; phylum Streptophyta; class Magnoliopsida; order Cornales; family Cornaceae; genus Cornus; species Cornus kousa. Next base: position 8,121 of record JAOTQH010263207.1, on the reverse strand, counting down.
TGTAGAGAGAGAGAAAATGTCGGTCTCTCAGTTGTGTTATATTTGACCAAGGGCCATGTGGTATGTTTCCCTTAGGTCAGTTGGGAAGATGGAGAGTGTTTAAGGGATGCATTATATGACTGCAACACCACAAATGTTCTTCTACGTAATTGCATGCATAAATCGATCTTGACTTGCGTTTGAATTGTTGGAGACTCACTAATGAGTAAATTGTCCCCCAAATCTCAGGACCGAATGGTTTTGTTTGGATCTTCTAAGACACACAAAGCAAACAAAATCTCAGAGTTAATGTAAGTTGTTTTTTATTTTTATGTTTTTTCTTTTTCTTTCTCTCTCGTGTGATAATTTGACAAAAAAGGTACAGGATGTTTTAGATTAATTATCACAAAAAAAATTAATAAAACTAATTTTTGCATTAAAATAAGGATAATTATATAAATAAAAAAATAACGTAATTTAAAATTGCGTGTAAATGGATAAAAAATATATAGACCACAACTTTATAAATTACATTTAATAGACAAATACTCTCATTGACCAGATATTTTTAAGCGGGCCCAGTTATTGTTTGAATTGTGGCTTACATATACTGTAGAAATAGCATATTGTTAAAAAATATATACAACCACCTAAAATTTATGTAGAAATATATACAACCACCTAAAATTTATGTAGAATGTAACACAACAAAGAGATGAATTACTACTTAACCAAAAATAAATAAATAAATAAAAAGAGATGAACTACTCCAGAAAGCAATGAACAAATATAGCAAATATCTTTTATAAAATTACCTCAAACAAGTTTTTATTTTTTGGGTAAGTAGGTTAAAATATAAGAAGAAAACTAATTACAAAAAGCACAAAACTTATCTACTCACCAATAAGTAAGATATCTATACTCACCAAGTAAGATATCTATACTCACCACGTATGTAGCGCAAGACTAAACTGACAAATATCCTTACATTTAAAATAATAAAAAATACTGTAAATAATTTGATAACTATTCGGGTTAAACCCAAATGAATTCAAATCAAATTCTAATTCTCTCTCCTCTCCTCTTTCTCACGCGCGCCTATGGAAGCCCTAATATCATTCGTTCACTCCCTCTCCCTTTCATATTTTTAGAGAGAGAAACTCGTGTTTTGGAGAATTGGAAGAAGAAGAGAAGTAGATGCAGAGATTGAAATAGAAGGCCAAGAATAGTTGAGCTAAGTAAATACATTCTCCTGGATTAAGGAGTTGTAACTCATAGCCAGATTGGGAGTTGCACATGAATAAGAACGATCGAACTCCCAAGTGAATGTTGAAAGATCCCTCTTAGTTCCCAAATTTAATCAATCATTGTCCATAATGACAAATCAAATTGCATGTATGTTGTAAGAATTAAACAAATTTGAAAAAAGACATGATCTTTGTTTCTTGGTTTTGTCATGTAGTTCTTTTTGAGCCGTGGTTTTTTCTTCAAGTCTTTGTGAAAGGTTATACAACTTGGCCGGAGGGGAAACTATCGAGGAGAAAATTATAAGACCAAGGGGTCAGTGATCAATTATCTTTTTAATAAAGATATTTGATTTATAACTTTGATTTATAACTTTTTTGGACACGCTCTCAAAAAATATGAGCGGTGGGAGAGAACGAGTTGGACTATGGCTTCCACGGGACAGAAGATGAGAAAGAAGAGAGAAGAAAGAATTAAAATTTGATTCGAATTTATTTGGTGAGTAGACAAATATTATCTTTACAAAAATACATGGGGATTCTTCATGGCCGAATCAACTAGGCCGTTGAATTCATGTTGTATTTCTTAAATTTAAAAATAAAAAATTAAGTTGTCTAATGAAGTTACATCACTTAAATAATTTATATTAGAGATTTTTTCCTCTTTTATGTCAGTTTTTGTTCTTCAGTCAAATTCATCTGGTGAGATATATATACTATATATATGGAGCTCACAACAAATATTTTTGTGGCGTCAAAAATAAATAAATAAATAAATTTCACTTATACAAGCGGTTTAATATATTATGGTTTTTATTGGTTGAATCCTTGATTGTCAGGATTCAGGGAAGTTATGGTAAAATATTTAAATACAAGAAATTGAAAATTTCTTAGTTCAAGTAAGCATGGTAAAGCTATTTACAGTCAGTCTGGTTTTAAAACTCTAAAAACAACTTCTTCTATTTTCTTCTATAAAAGACTAATTAAAAAACATGGATTTTTTTTTAAAAAACTTAGTTTTAATAAAACATATTTCAAATAATTATTAGTCAATTAGATCTCACTATTGTTTTAATAAGTAATTCTGTCATGAGAACTCACTCATGACAATAACCATTACCTCTCCACTGATTCATTTGTCACTTTCAACTATTTTAAAGGAAATCTATCTCAGTCGTGTAATTAAATGTGAAGATCTCATACATCTTGTCATGAGAGAACTTTTTCAAAAACATTAATCTAACGAATGACTAATGAGTGTACTACCCATTAATGAATTGCGTGAAAATCGGATTAGATATACATCTAATATTTGACATCAGTTGGATAAAGTGATTGTTGTTAGGCTCGGATTTACATTTTTAACTACTTTCACAAACAAGATATGGTTTAAAAACGAGTGATTTCTAATATTGAGCAACAAAATTCCTTTCGGTGGATGCAACCAAACCTAACCCTAATTTCACCAACAGCAGGCAGCACCATGTGGTGGTAGTTTAGATTTTATGAAGGAATGAATGTATTAAGAGTGGTCTTCTTATGGAATTACAAACACAGTTGCACAGTGTTGTTTTGGTGAAGGAAGAAGACAACCATGGCCATTGTTGTACCTTTGCAGCATAGACTTGTAGGCCTACTTGATCATGCATGTGATGGTTGATTCCTTTAACCTGGCTAAAGGACATTGTTAGGTCAAAAGAGTTTCTTAATCAAACAGTTTGAACATCAATTATTGTGATACATATTTCCACATCAAGGCTAAACGACATCTTTAGTTTTGTTGTTGTTTTCTTTCCTTTTATTATTATTTTAAAAAAAATAATAATAATAATATTGGCTAGAAAATATGCTACCGACTTACAATTTCGGTGAAAATGTACCATTAAAATACAACTTAAGTTACACAATTCTTTTATACAGGTGCTGCTCTCACACTTCCGCTCCTGCTCTCACTTTGTGTAACCTAAGTCCCATTTGGCATACGTTTGTTTCTACTATTTTTATTTTTGGATTGTTACATTGTTGATTTTGACAACAAAAGTATGTTTGATGTGGTTTTGTTTTATTTTACACAGTATTAAAACACTTCATGAATAGTGGCCCAAAATCAAAATACCAAAAAGTTGTTTTTTCTTGTTTTGACAATTGTTCATGGCCCAAAATCATAACAGTAGCGCAACATGGGGCCTAAGTTTTCACAGCAAAACATCGTTCTCAAACATGCTTCCGATTTTTTTCCAAAACACTCTTACAGCAAAAACACTATTTCTATTTTTGTTAAAAATAAAACGTTTAAAATAAAGCACATGCTAAATAAGTCCATCCTAGTTTGTGCTCCTTTCACACACACACACACACGATCTGTGTGACTTAATAGAGCCTTTAGTCAACTATTACGGTTGTCGAGGGTGGTAAAGTTAAAACTTGAAAGCATTCGTTCGTTTATACAAACTTGTATGTATAAAGAAAAGGACTTCAATGTGGCAAAAAGAAGAGGATGGCGACAATTAGCACATAAATAAAAGATGGATTGAAAAAAGAACTACAAAATATGCAAGCTCTAACAATGAAATTAGCATGCGAAGAAAAATTGGATATAATGAAAATTTGTTAGCATGAAAGGGAAAGAAAAACAAATAATAATAATTATAAAAAAAATCAACAAATAAGTAAGATGAAGTCGGAAAAATATGAAAGATAAATGGGCAAAATAGTTGAAGCAACTTTATGAAGTATTAAGATAAAATTCTCAATGTTCACACTAATCTATGATGGGCCACTTTATCCGAAATCAAAATCAAATTCGGGAATGAGTTCTTAGGGCAAGTTTAGTAAATATTGTTTTGTTTTGCACAGTACTGAAACGTTTCGTAAATAATTGTCAAAAATCAAAATATTAATTTGGTGTTTTTATATATTTTCACACTGTTAACATCTATACTGTAGCGATGAAAATTAAATTTTTTTTATTATTATTTGAAAAACTCTTAAATAACATTTTTAAACTAACCATTATATTTTTCAGACTTACAACACTTTTTTACCAAACATGTTTTCATATTTTTGTTTTAAAAAATCTTGCAACATAAAAAGTTACCAAACATGCTCCGATTACTATTTAAAACTCTCTTGCAACAAAACACTTGTTTAACCAATTGGCCAGTGACCTAGCGGTACCAAGTCCCTACTTCTCAAAGAGAGGTCAAGGGTTCGAGCCTCAGTGGAGGCATATGTATGTGAGTACCAACTAGGAAAAAGAAACACTTGTTTAACAAAACGCATACCAAACAATCCTTATAGAGTGAAGTATATTAATGTAGTTCTTCGAGCCCAGACAAAAACTCCATTCTCAATCTAAGACGGCCCAACAATTGATACTCAATCTAACGCGGCCAAACAATTGGTACCCACTAGCTTTGCTTGTCATTCGTGTCATATTTTGGTCACATTCATGTCATATTTTGGCCATATTCCATCATTAAGGGCTTCAAATTTGCATTTTCAATGCTATAAAATGACTATCGATTTTTTTCAGAATTTTTGTTAGAGGTGACAATGCCAATTTTGACTTTTATTGCCTGTGAGCTGATTATTTCTTTGGATTTGTGGACAAAAGTTGCATGGTCTGTTTGGGATTTTAGGTTTTGTAGAAGTTGAATGAAAGGAGAAAGAAAAGTGTTAGGGCTTGAGCCTTTAATCAAGCATGAAAACAAAACAAATAAATAACAAACAAACAAACAAATTCATGTGTGTTTTTCTTGGTGGAAGATTGTGTTTCTTCTGTGGGCTAGGCTAGGGTTTGATTGGTAGAAAGAAGGAAAAGGTTTTGGTATTTCGAATTGGGGTTCAAAAACTAGAACTCAATATAACCACATAGGCCCAAAAAAGACACACACTTCACAACCACACAACTCATGTTTGTTTAAATTGCCAGCAACTCCAAAAATACAAGCATATACAAAATTAAATTAACACTAATGACTTAGAAAATTAAACTAACTTAAAAACCTAGTGAACCCTGCAACATTTATGTACCATATCAGAACTTAGACCAGAAGCATTTCTTTTTTCATGCATTTTGTACAAGTTCACATGTCAAACTCCAGCTCGAACCCATGCGAAGAAACTCATTAATATCATGCATAATGTAAAATCAACACATACCATGATAACCATTTTTCAGTCGCATAGATCTCCAACAGCGCGTTTGAACTGCCATTCATTACAACACGCGATTTATGTGTAACTTTGAGTGCAATATATCACAGAGGGTAAAGTGCAGAGAAGATGTATATGTAGCAGTTGACACAAGAAAGATGCAGAGGAATTAAAGTTCAGGTTGTGGATGGTCACTCCACAGTAACCCCAGTTTGTGCCAGCAAGGTTAGAAAACATTGTATATCATTCTCAGATCCCCAAGCATTGCATTTAAGGATTTAACACAAAATTCTACTGCGTGTGCGCTACGAAAGTAGTATATGCAGGTACCTTAAAAAATCATGGAGAATGTTTACTAGTTTGGGAAAAGGTAGAAGAGGATGACATCAAAGCAGTGAACACTCGAAGATTACTGATTTACCAGAGCCAGATTCACAATGGTACAACGGGATCATCCAGCTAGTTGGTTGTGTATCTCTGTTGTTCTACTTGGTGCTGTTTCGTCAAACCTGATCTTTGCAACTTAATATCATAAAATACAAACAGCATTACATCATTAACTGGTAGTAATCAAAACATTATTTCTCCAATTACTTCTCCTTGGCTTGCTTCCGGCTTGCTACATTATGGAAAGCATCTCATCCTCTGTAAAATTAAACGTGATGAGTCCGGCTCAAGAGAAATCATAAAATATTGTTTGAATTATATGAGACTACAAACAAAATACCTGTCGTTCAATTTCCACAGCAGAAGCAGCAAGCCTTCTTTTCAAAATTGACTTCTCCTGATGACAAGTTTCCACCTCGGTATCTAGCAGCAAAATATTAAACCAATTACTTAAAAAGTAATCATTTCTTTTATAATATACAAGGCCATTATATATTGCTGCTCCAGCCTCCGTAGGGTGTTAGGAGGACAGGACTAGAGATAAACCTAAATTTTGCCTTTTTTGAAAAAGTTGTGGTTTTCATAGGTTAACACGCGACCTCACACTTATGAAATCGAACTTTTACCAATCCATCAAACAATAATCCATTATTTTTTTATAATAAGGGTCATTATCCAGTGTAGTACCCGTTAACCAGGAGTTTCGGGAGGATGGACCGGATACAAACCTACATTTGCCATTATTTGCACTAAGTGGCTGCTCTGTCCTTTTATAATATATAATTAGCAATGTTCTCTTCCTCATTACAACAGTCCACTATAAGCCTCGAGACAACTAAAAAAATAGATACGCTACAACCATTACATCAAGAGTTCTCTTCGACGCCCAATTGCCCCTAGTGACATTAGTGAGTTTGTATCCATAATGATTGGAAAAATGAACAATCTATTGGTGTATCAGCGTTATGTAAGTTCACTTAACTAATAGCCATCTGCTATCAGAACAGCAAAACAGTGAGCGGTACCCTTATGAGAGTTTCTAGAGACAGCAATACCCTTATGGATTTCGGAGGCCCATTACCGCTTCTAAATCTTGTCAATAAATCTTATTAGTGCATTAACCCCCCCAGGTAGCTGACAGCAACCAAAATGAGTAATTATTACTGTCATCCCACCAGACCCACCCGACACTTCTTCACCTAGACAAAGAAATAAGCATCTAAACCATTAAAGTGGAAAAATTATACCAGTGAGGAAATTATATTTCATCAACTACTGAGCCAATTGTATTTTATTTTCAGATGATCATTCATCCCAAAAACTGGACATAATTTTCTCTTGGCTATGAAGAAGTATTCAAAAGACAACCGCAATTCCAAAATTATGATTAGAATGCAAAACCTTAACTCATCACATGCTTGTATGATAGAATTGAGATGACTTTATGACAACCAAGCAGTACGAAAAATTTCTGCCCAAGGATTAAAAATAATTTTTTAACCCAAGAAAAAAAATTCCAGAAACTATTTCAGTTATAAAATTTTGAAAAAGAGCAGAGCATTTAGAACAAAACACCAGAAACTAAAAAGGACAAGTATCTGCTTGATTCTCACCGTAATAGTATGATGACAGAATTGTGATGCGCTCGGTTGGCTGAAACAAAACAACAATCAGCTCAGTGCATAAACAGCTGCAACAGATGGATGAAATCCTAAAAGTAATTGTTAATTATTCAAACTTAGATAATATAAATATAGCAGCAGCATTGATTTCAATCAAAGAAAATCAGTTTGAACAAGGAGCACACTTTTTGTCAAATGCAGCTCATGGGACATGGGAGCACAAACAGAAGAATACCATAGTCACTTATCTTAGGTTAGAATCACCCTCCTTGCAATTTGTCACAAACATATCACATCATGCATACTTCTGATGGTAATGATCATATGATTACACATGATAATGATTGAAAGTACCCCACCCAATAAAGGTGCTAAGCTCATTAATAGAATGCAACAAGTGCAGGTTCCGCAGTAACTCAAATGTTTTCAATATAAGTAGAAAATAAGGCTAAATAACCAAATGAGGCACTCTAGCAAAAACTATTATCATTAAAAGATACAAAGAAACGTGACAAACACTTAAAATCAATTCTTGATTTCAACAACAACAACAACAAAAACACAAAAAAAATAAATTCAGCATAAACAATCAAGCAAAATCTCAGAGAAGAAATTAAAATAAAGCCTACACAAATAGAGAAAGGGAATAGGAAGTAGAGAGAGAAAAGTACAATTTCGTTGCCTAATTTTCTGAGCAATATAGTTGAAAAGTTTACCTGTTGGCTATAAAA
>JAOTQH010263197.1:0-11117 GCA_025631255.1 Cornus kousa | reverse complement strand
CGCTTTCGAACTCTTCGAACTCCATGACTTCATGGGAGGTCATTTTGGTGTCTTGGAGGTGGTTTATATCTCTATAGATTTTGATTCATCTTTTGCTTCCGCATTTCAGATCTGTTTTCGGGTCATTCCTTCGGTTCATCACTGACGCACTGGCCTAAAAACCAGGGTTGTAACATTTTGAGCCCCAAGCCATTTATGACATTGCCAAAAGTCTATTTTACCATTGGGGATTCTAGAATCACTATATTGATGGGAAATGATCATAGTACTCTTATATGACTTCGAATTCGGGTAAGGATCCGAGTAACGGTCCAGACCCCCGAAATTGGGTCGTTACAAAAGAAGAACGAAAAAAGATGGAAAAAAAGAAAGAAAGAAAAAAATGAGAGAGAGAGCTCATGCTACTAACACCTGGGCGACTGTGCGACTGTGCTACTGTACTGCAGTCGCTCAAGTTAGCACTCCTCTCATTTGTTATTTCTCTATACGGATTCAGCTACTTGTTTCCATTGGTTCCATTCTTTGTCTAAAAAGTGCCAAAGTTTTACTTTCATTTAATTGACTTAAGTAGTATGTTCTCCATCAAAAGTAATCTAAAAAGAAAAAATCATTTTAAAAATTTGTTTAATATCAATTCTGAAAATATATTGGGCCTCGTGTAGCTCACCCTATTTTTTTAAAATTATTTGCATGTGATAGGCTCTGAGAAAACTAGACAAGCTAGAATTCGACGCTTGGTGCTCTGGGTGGAAAATTATTTATTTATTTATTGCGTTTTTAAGTTATTTCACGTGTCGTGAGGAGCAGGCGTGACATGTCATATTGGGTGCACCCAAAACAAACCATATATGAAAGAAACAGTTCAACCTCAATTTTTAAAGTTGCAATTTGAAGCTTGGCTTGGAAGATCACCCATACATCTGTCGCCATCCTTCATCCGCTCGGCCACTACTTCCACTGCCGCTCATCCGTCCGACTCTCCACCTTTTCCTCAATTTTGCATTTTATAACCATCTCGCATCTTCCATTAAGTAAGCCGGCCCATCATGTCATTTGTAGGTGCAAATAAACTATATATATATATATATATATATATATAGTTTATATACATATGTATGTATATATATATAATCTCAGCATCCCAAGGAATTAAAGGTAGCCAGTCCATGTGGATGTTACACTCCTTTTTTAATATAATTTACTAGAAGATGCTATTCGGTTAGAAAGAGATGATTCAATTAGAAATATCAACAAGAATATTTTGAAGTGGGTATTACGGTAATTAACTGAGAAAAGTAAAATATCCTCCTGGACCTCTCTCTCTCATTTGGAGTGGGCTTAAGTGAGAAAATATAAAAAGGAACGACAAGAGTTGTCTAAAAGGAACAAGATTGAATAAAGTTGTAAAAGATGTGCAATTGAGTTTGTGATATGTGAGAATTATTATATGATGTGGGGATTATTCGTCCAGCCAATCAATTCTTGATGTATTAATATGTCATTAAAAAAATTAATTAAATTTATAAATTTGTGACGTAAAATAAACATATATAAGTGGGGGAGTGATAGATCAGAAATTATTATATAATTTAAGGATCATTAGTTATGACCAACCATAATAAAACATAGTTTCAGGATTATTAATTTTGATCTCAGAAAATAAAATAAAATAAATAAGTAAATAAATAAATAAACTATGACGCATTTGCAGATCTATTAATTAGTATTTTTCGTGATATGATCTTAGTATTAGGAGTATCTTTCTGTGTCTGCGTTGGATAGATGGACTGTCTCTCTCTTTTGTCTCTTCTGACAAAGCAACTTCACCCTCTCTTTTTTATTCTCTCTGCAAATCAATCCTCTCCCTCCCAAGCTCATCTTGTATTTTTATTCATCTAGCTAGCTTATATATAGTGGGATCTTCTTCTAGTAATTTGATTAATAGGAAGGAATTAATGGCGTCGTCGAGAGGTCGAAGCAGGAAGCAGCAGCAGCAAATGTACTGGTGTGCGCAGCCTTTGACCCCTCTAATGGAGGGACCCGATATGGAAATGCAAGATCATGATGAAGGTGGAATATTTAGCAAAAAAGATAGTTCATGGGAAGTCATTCGAGAATGGTTTCGGTTGCAGAGAATCAATAGCAGCAGCTTCTCTTCTTCTTCTTCTTCTTCTTCTTCAATGTCAGTGTCGATGTCAATGTACGGTACAGCTACTATTCCGGCCAAGAGACAAGATTTGAGACTTTTGCTTGGCGTCTTGGCTTGCCCCCTCGCTCCAATTCCTTTAGTACTACTGGACAACTCCATTAATCGCCCTCCTCTTCACATCAAAGACATACCAATTGTAAGTTGTATATTTATTTATATGCAAGTGTTATGAATTTATTGCTATATATGATCAATAATATATCTTGTTGTATACCTTACATAAATGATAAAAGGAGAGGTCTACGGCGCATTACATAATACAGCAGTACTTGGCAGCAAGTGGATGTTTGAAGCAGCAGCAGCAGGAGGACATGGAAAAAGCAGGAGGAGGAGGTAGAAATAGAAAGAAGAACATGTACAGTAGCGGCATGGTGAAGATGATTTGCTGTGAAACAGAGATCTCGTGTGGAAAGAGCGTGAAGAGCTTGGGGACAAGGAGCGGAGAGAATGGTTGCTTCGTGCTTTGGCAAATGTCTCCGGACATGTGGTCGCTGGAGCTGGTTGTTGGTGGACATAAGGTCATCGCAGGGAGTGATGGCAAGATCGTCTGGCGACATACTCCTTGGCTTGGCACTCATGCTGCTAAAGGACCCCAACGTCCCCTCCGACGCATCATTCAGGTCATCCATCCCATCTGCCTTATATATATATAGCTAGGGTTTGGGAGCATGAATTGGTCCTTTACAATTTACATTTTGAATTAGTACCTAAATTTCTTCTACCTCCCAAGCGATGCATCATTCATTAATAATAACTACCTACAAGATGAATTAATATTAGTGATAGAGTATGTAAGCCGATGGCAAAAAGATAAAACACTCTACGAAATGATTATTCTCAAACTCAACATGAATGATGTTTTAACTTTTCAAAAAAAAAAAAATAAAAATAAAAATAAAAAATGATGATGTTTAACAGAAACAATTATTCAAGCAGTACACACATTTTATTTTATTATATATGTTTCCACTTACATACTTCTCTTCTAAAAATAATTAAATAAATAAAAAAAATAAAATAAAATGTTAAAATCACACACACACACATATTTATCAAAAGTAAACCGATGTAAAAAATAATTTTGAAGTGTAAATATATATTTGAAAGTTTTTTTTTTTTAACAATATATATTATTTCATGATTGTTAGAAGTTTATGAGCAAATAATATACTCTTTTTGCTCTGGGTATCCCTTAAAAATATCCCAAATTAAGAATTTTTAGTAGTGAACCGTTAAAAATGTACAGTTACTAAACTAAGTGTTTCACCATGACTAGTTAATTGTATTAAATACAAAAAATGCCCTTACTCTTTTTTTCTTTTTTCTTTTTTTTTCTTTTTTTAAATCTCATCCTCTCCTAGCTGGTAGTTTAATAAAGACTATAATAGGCATTTTGAATTAATTAACTAAGTTATTATTATAAAAAGGACATTTTAATATTTTTATTACTCTATTAACGATTGAATAATGAAAAATTCTTATTCATGACTATGTTACTTTTTCTGTCCCAAAATATATGTTCATATTAATATTTGTGGGTCACAAATACTAACGCGGGCACCTATTTCAAGACTAAAAGGGTGTTCCTTAAGAAAAGGATTGAGCTGCTATATACATACTCCAGAGTTTAATATACAGAATTAAAAATAATTTATTTTATTTTGGATTAAAGGTGAAAAAAGTAGAACTAGCAATACTAATCAATGGTGTGAATGAAACTGAAAAAGGGGTGAGTTCCCCATTCCAAAGACTAGTAATAATGGAGTGGAATTTGTTGTAAAGACAAATATACTGCAATCCCAAGAAACAATAATAGATCATTGATAGATTCTGCACCAAATCAAGTGGGTGAGGCTGACAAAGATGGAGAAACTGTCCCATACTTTACCGGGCAGGGTAGGGCAGGCAGGGCACATATATCTAATTATTCTACTCCTACCTTTGAATGCACTTTGGTTTGGTGAAGCAACCAACAGTTGGCCAAAACTCCTTGGTATTCTCACCTACGTACCACCATACTCTACACTTTGGAGTATATGTATATTGTATTATTGCTTTTTAACTTTAATTTATTGTTTTATTTATTTATTTATTTTTATTTTGCAAAGGGCAAACAAACAAACAGTCACCCTATTTTGTCTCATTGAGTTTCGAATAGACAATCTGTTCTTAATTTTATACTCTATCCGTCCCAATATAAGTGTTGCTTATAGGAGAATGATAATTTTTAAGGGGACATGTAGGACCATGTATTATTTGTTTAGAAAATTACTAAGTTATCCTTTTAAGTTTTAAATATTGAAGTTTGAAATTTAAATTCAAAGAACATTTTTGAAATAATATTAAATATATTATTTGAAAAAGTAAAATGACACTTATTTTGTGATAGATAAAAAAAGGAAGCATGACACTTATGTTGGGAGGAGGGAGTATAGACTGACTTAGTATGAAATTTTGTCTCCTAACACCTTGAATTAACTCTTAACTATATATATATCAAAAATTATTCTAATGACCTGAAAGTAATGCGGGTTAGCTTGGTATGTTATTCAAAAAGATACAGTATACCGGAATTTAAAAAATAAAAATTATTTTAAATTAATTATATATTTATTATATAATTCTCTAAAACACAATTTTTTTTCTAAATGAGTTTTCAAAAATTTTAACTAAAACATAAAACCTTTATATATATATATATATATATATATATATGGTTTTTAAATTATCAACGCTTGGAAAACATAAAACTTTTTTTTTACAATGACAAAAAAAAAATAAAAAAAAATAAAAAAAAATAAAAAAATCTTGGGACTCTTGGGAGTAGTTTATTATTGCAGTTTTGTTTGTATCGTTATTTTTGTACTCTACATTGTATTATTTTAAAAAATATTTTCTGGGAATTCTAACCTTTTTTTTATAGTGGAATTTTAATATTATCTTTGTCCAATATAGTTGTCCACTTCATAAACCGTGTGAGTCACAGTTTAGGAAGTTGAGAACTATATTAAGTCCGAGGGAGTAGTTTTTTATTGTATTGATAAAAATAAAGTTTTAGATATACAGATAAAATACTAGTTCATAATAGTTTGATTAAAAAGATAATTTAGGAATCTTATAAAAAAAAAATAGTACATTTATATTTTGAGATATGTCAAAATAAAAATATGAACAAATATTTTGGAAAGAGAAATAATTAATAGCTCCACTTGTCCTGTAGATAGTTGGGTGTAAGGGGCAACTAATTTGTAAGGAGCTACTACTACTGTAAGTATTATAAATACAACCTCTGACTTCTATATATATGGCTAGAGATTGAAAGCAATATATTATATATATATATATATATATATATATATATTTGAATGAAATGGAATGTGCGCATGCAGGGGTTAGATCCAAAAAGCACAGCAAGGCTATTCGCGAAAGCTCAATGTTTAGGGGAGAAGAGAATCGGCGATGAGGATTGCTTCGTGTTGAAAGTGGCAGCAGATCGTGCGGCTGTGATGGAACGAAACGAAGGTCCAGCGGAAGTGATAAGGCACGTGTTGTATGGCTACTTCAGCCAAAAGAATGGGCTTCTCATCTACATGGAGGACTCTCACCTCACCAGAGTTCAATCGCAGTCCCCGGGGAATGATACAGTGTATTGGGAGACCACCATCGGTAGTAGTATCGCAGACTACAGAGACGTCGACGGCGTCCTCATCGCTCACCAAGGGAGGACCATCGCAACCGTTTTCCGCTTCGGCGAGGTGTCCGTACAACACAGTAGAACCAGAATGGAAGAAGTATGGAGGATCGACGACGTCGTCTTTGACGTCCCGGGCCTCTCCATCGACTCCTTTATCCCTCCCGCTGACATCTATCTTTGAATATTATTCCAACCCATCCATCATTTTGCTTTTCTTTCCTTACAAAGTAATATATATATATATATAGTCTTCTTAATTACCAAATTATATAATCATTTTCTAACCATATATATATATATATATATATATATATAAATATAATAATAATAATAACTTTTGTAGCTACTTCATTAATTGCATTGGGTGGTACGTACATTAATTAATGGTGTATTAATTTTGTTGCGATATTCACTTATTTAGTTTGCACCTGATTATCATCCATTAAGGATGGCACTTTCTTGCATGGGATGGAAATAATGCATCATCTCTCTCTCTCTCTCTGGGAGTGCTTGATTATATGTACTCATTTAGGTAGGAGCCTAGGAGTGCTTGATTCTAAGGGCAATGGATCAATTTCATGCAAAAAGGTTTACGTATATGTAAAAAGAGTCATTAAAATATTGGAATGTCAGAAGACTTCTCTAGCTTCTTCAAGAATATATTGTGTAACATTTGGGTTACTTGCTTGATAATCCACTCCTACGACAAATGTTTTTCATATGACTTTCTTATTATTAAAAAATAAAATAAAAGAGGCACTTTAATTAGGCCCTTGTATTCAAAATAAAAATCAACACATTCTTATAAAGAGCCGTTAGTTATTTGAAGGATAAATGAATGACGAAAAAGAACACATAAATGGTTGTACGAGACCCTTATAAAAGAATCACCTCCACCAAGGCGATTCTTAGGTCCAAATCATTTTTTATCCTTCCCTGCAAACCTTAGCCCCACTCCAAAGTCTTCACTCCTATGTCCTTGAGAAAGCTCAAGTCTTGGCTACGTGGGAGCCTCCATGGATGTAGTAGAGTGAGGTTTCAACTATAGAGCTATGTAATTCTCAACACTTTTCCTCTTTCAATATAGCAAGATCAAAGTGGCCTCTCAACACACACAACCCTAATATGGTTATAATGAGCATTTATATGAAACTAACTTGGAGATAGCACTCTTACTCAAACATTATTGTGCCCTTAGTAGTCTCTACAATTATTACACTAATTCCACACCCATATGACTTTAACTTTTTTCTATTTTAGGTAAGCTAGGAGTGAGGATTTGCCCAATCCCTCTTAGACTATAATGATGCGTTTGGTGTGCTAGAATGGAATGTCTATTCCAATCATTCATTTATTTAGTATGCAATTTAAAGTGGGAATGGCCATTCCATTGGAATGAATTAAACCTATGGAATGACCATTCCATTCCCAAGTAATTTTTTTCAAAAAATCAACTTCCTAAATAACCCTTATGTTCCAAGTCCAAAAACCACCACTACCTTCCACCATAACCACCTCCGTCTTTCATCACCACCGCCCACCACTTTACATTTATCACCACCACCACCGCCTTTCAACATCGACACCGCCTTTTAACCACCAACACCGTCTTTCTTTGCCGCAACCACCACCACAACCTTCCACCACCACCACCACCACCACCACTACCTTCCACCACCGTTACCACCGCTGTCGTCTATCACCACTATTGTCGCCTTCCAACACCACCACCTACACCACTACTGCCGCTTATATATCGTGGGACTTTAGCCAGTTTAGCCATTCAGAAATGGAAGATGCTTGAAGATTTGGCAGAGATGGGATTGTAGTGCTTTGACTATGAGATGGCAGTAAGTCAGCATTCTTGTTTAGTCTTGTAATGACCCGGTCATTTTCCTTCTTTTCCTTTTTTCTCAAATTTTACGGATAAATTTTTTTTCGTTGTCTTTTCTTTTCTGTGTTCGGTTTCTCATCTCTTGGTGTTGTCTCGAGTGCTCGGAAATGGTTTTCGAGACTCTTTCATGTGGATTGACAACTTCCCTTAAGGATCGAGTCATTTTCACATTTTTACTTTTTGGACACTATTCACTTTTCGTCTTTTTCCCGTTTATCACTTTGTTGGCACAACCTCACTTTTTGTTTTCGGATTTGATTCCGATTTTGCATGCATCCACGATATTTAAATTCCATGCCATGTGTATTTTTACTTTTGTAGAAAAACATGTTAGTTGCTTACTTTTTCGTAAAAGGGCATGAATGCATGGTTTTTTAGAAACATTCTTGATTTTTGGGGTTTTAATGTAATTATGTAAAGTAATTATTTTTGTCTTGAGGATCATTTTGCAATTAAGTTTGCAAGATAATTAAAGAAGGGACCTTTATGCAAATATTTTTAGGCCACTTTGGGATTATGTTGTTAAAGAAGGATTTTTGTGCAATTGACCAAGACTTGTGTGTGTTGACTATGGTGTAGGATCACATAGTGAGTGGAGGATTTCTATTTCCTCCGCTCACACTTTATCACATTATTTCATTCTTTTCCTCACCACAAACCCTAGCCACCATTAGAGAAGCTTGATGCTTAGGCCTTGACCTTGATTTTTGAGGCCCTTCCACTCACCTTTGATAATGAAGCTTGGAATAATTTTTGTTCCCCTCATAGTCCTATACATAACCCTTGAAAGGTTTGCCATTTTATGTTGATTTGCCTTGGATTCAAGAGAAACAATCCTCTTGTGAGTTAGAGGGTGTTATAGATTATTATCTAAGTGTTTTTACTTGCTTTTGTGATGAAATATAAGTTGTATGCATGCCTTATGTCAATTTGAGAAATTAATGATTAATTGTAGTTTACATATAACTCATTTTAGACTTGGTATATGGCATGGCCATGACTTGATCTTTGTTATATATTAAATTGAGATGATTTAAATGAGTTTTCAAATCTAGAGATTTAATTAATTTAATTTGATTTAAATTCTGATTAATCGTGTTTTGTTTGTATTCCATTTTAGACTTAATATATGATATAACCATGACTTAGTATTAGTTATATATTAATTTGGGACCATTTGAACACCTTTTGAAAATTAGAGATTTAATTAATTTAATTTAATTTAATTCTACATGATGATGTCTTACTCATTTTGCTCTTTTGATTTGATATATGTAATGAGCATGCTATGTCGTTTAACATATATTAATTTGAGGTTGTTTGGCATTGATTTGAAATCTAGAGAATTTAATTATTTTGTTTAATTAAATTCTATCTAATTGCTTCATGGATTTAATTGTATTTTAGGAGTTGTTTCTATGTTTAAATCATGGACTTAGACATGTTATATATTCATTTAGTTACATTTTGAGCATTGGATAACATAGTTGTTATATTTATATTCATAAAATCATGTTTTCCTTATGGATTATATTGTTGTCTTGTGTAAGGAGTTGCACACTTTGTTTTTGACATCTTTCATGCCATAGTAGTTGTAGATTAGAGCATGTATTGTATGTGTTTCCATATTTGGTTATGCGTGGTTGATAGTTGGTTATCTTGTATAAACATGTTGATATATACGTTGTTGCACAACTTGTTGATTTTAGAAACTTAGGGATGTCGTTGTTTGGCTATGGCTAGGACATGGTTCTAGTACGGGAGAATATCCTCATATAGTCTAGTGTGCACATAAGGCGGTTACCTGTGGGCTAGTAACCCTAAAGTAACTATGGTGTCGGTCTGATCCAGCGTGATGTCTAAGTATCCACCGTGTTTAATTTCGCATTTCAATTCCAAGTTGATAACTAGATGATGTTGTAACTTGTTGTTCCTTACTTGATTTTCCATTTTAAGTTTTAAAATGTTAACTTTGAGAATTTATGTTTTATGCATTGTATTGGAAGTTCCAATGTTAGTTAAGTTGCATCGATATGGTAAATTGTGTTTTAAATGTTCAAATATAACTTATGAATGATCCTATAGATTCATTTCAAACATAGACGTTAGGTAGCATGACCCACTTTAGTTGTTTTCGTAATTTAGATTTTAAGTTGATGACTTTGAGAATCTATATCTTGTTACTTCATATAATTTGCTTCTATATTGTTGAATTGCATGAATGATGTGACTTATACTAGAAATGAGCTATGGTAGGTTAGGATGATTCCTGAGTCTCACTTTGACATAAATGTTAGGTGGTATTGTAATGACCCCGTCTTTTTCCCCTTTTTCCATTTTCGGTGATTTTTTTTTTCGTTTTTTTTCCTAATTTTGTCTTTTTCCTATTTCGTCTTTTTTTCGTTGATTGTTTTTCCTTGCATAACCTCACTTTTGTGCACAGATTTGATTCCGGTTTTGCATGCATTCACGATATTTGATTTCCATGATATTTGTATTTTCACTTTTGTAGAAAAGCATACTAGTTGCTTATTTTTTTCATAAAGGACATGGATGCATAACTTTTGGAAAACATTCTTGATTTTTGGGGTTTTAGTGTAATTATGAAAAATAATTATTTTTCATCTTAGGGACCTTTTTACAATTTAATTTGGAAGATATTTTGAAAAATGACTATTTTTCAATTTTTGAAAAGTGTGACAAGTGTTACACTCTCATGGAGCCACTTATTGACATTTGGGTGAAGTGACTTGGAAGCTTAACCACTTGACATTTGGAAGGTGGAGATCCACCCACTTGTTGGCCTAGGATTGGTGAACATGTAGCCATTGATTTGTGACAAGTGTAGGCCACGGATTGAGCCTAGGAAGGAGCCATTTATTTTTGACAAGTGTAGGATCATGATTTAGTTTTGCATTGTGTATGTGTGAGAGGTAGTGTAAGAGTACATAGTGAGTGCAGGATTACTAGACCCTCCACTCACCATTTTCACTTCATCACTTTCATTTACACTTATTCTTCAAAACCCTAGCAAAGACACCATTGGAGAAAAGCTTGGTTAATAGCTTTCTTTTCATTTTGGCTTCCTTCCATTCACCATAGACCATAGACCTTGGGAGAGAAAAGTTTCCTCTCACTCTCCTCTTCAAGAACCCTAAACTTGTTTTCCATTTTGAGCTTGGTTGCTTAGATTATAGAGATTCAATTCTCTATTGAGGTAGGGGTGGTAGTATGTTTATATTTTAAGTGTTTTATAATCCTTGAGGTTTAATATATATTGTGTACATGCTTTTAATATGATAGTCTTGCATATTATAGGA
>JAOTQH010263187.1:0-11118 GCA_025631255.1 Cornus kousa | reverse complement strand
TATTTTTTTTTCTAAAAAAAAAAAAAAAAAAAAAAAAAAAAAAAAAAAAAAAAAAAAAAACTGTCTCCAATTTGAGAATAGAAAAATATCTCAATTTTTTATCCATGACTCACCTTTGGACAATTAAAATTGTTGATAATTTTGGGAGTTCAAATGAACTTAATCAAATATTAAATTAGATAAGACTCATAATACCCTATGAAATAATCTTATACCCAAGCCATATCCGATGACTAGAAAATTATTACCAACTCATAGTCCCATTTTACATTAAGGACTCATAATCCCATTTTAAATTGATCCAATCCCATCCGGGGCGGAGCCCGTGTGTGCCCGGGGGCATATAGCCCCGCCCAATGTACATGGCCCACCCAATGTATATATATGGCCTTTATTTTATTTTTTAATATATATATATATATATATAAATTGGTATATTATGCTCCCTAGTTTCCAATTTTTTTAAAAACTTTTTCTATTTTTTCTCTTTTTACTTTTTAAATTTCTTTAATTACCTTTTTTAAAAGGTCAAATTTCCCTTTATTTATTCATTCTCTAATTTACTTCCTTCAAAATTCATTTTTCTTTTTCTTTTTCTTTTTCTTATTCTTGTTTTTTTTAAGAAATATTCCCACTATATCCCCCTAAATTCAAATCTTGGCTCCGCCACTCTTTAAGAACATGGGATAATATTTCCATTTTCTTATCAAACGAAATAAATGCCACCATATTACCACTAGCGGCATCTCAGATGCTTCAACATCCTTTTATAAAGTATGCTTGACCATCTCCCAATTTTCAACAACCAGAAACACTTGGTTTCCTTTCTTTCAGACCATGATTACCGTCATTTCTTTGTCAATAACTTTCTGTCCAACCAAACGCAATCTTAGGAATGATTAACTGATGCATTAACCTAGTTACAAAAACAAATTTAGAGAACGTGACACTGGAAAAAGGATATTAATGTTAATTGACTATAACAAATAAACATAAAATACTGGACCTCTCTAAATATCATGTCAAACCTTACCTTTGATAAGGGACGGAAAGGAAAATAAAAACCTAAAACCTACAACGATAAATTACATGTGAGAATGGTGACGGTGCAATACAAGAAACATTCATCGTTGAACCTGCTCGGGCACATGGTTGCTTGTGTTAGATGATGAGCCCGCCCTGCTTAGCATTCCATTATCGACGGGTGGACTTGCTCCCCATTTACCCTCTGATTCCAAGGGTTCCATCACCTTAACGGTCCCATCCGTCAATCCAACAGCAAATTGGTTCGGCTCCTGTGGATGCGACGCAACAACAAACGGGTATACAGCTTGGCTTCTACAACAATGTACACAAAAGGGTTCAGTTGTGAAGATCAGTAACAATGCTAAAAGGTTTAGACATTCAGAATTCAGATTACCAAAAAAGTAGTGAAAGTGAGAGAAAATGGGGAGGGGAAGAGAAATAAACACGCTTGATAGCGTGCATACACAGAGGGCAGAAAGACTTGTAAGCTTTATGTAGTTCTATAATACTAAATTATTTATCCACACCATTAATCATAAACCTATTCTAAACAGCAAGTTTCACATTTTCTAAGAGAGACTATTCAATGAACTGAAAATAAAAAAATAAAAAAAAAAAAACTCGGAACTATTCCATAATGATGTCAAAGACTGAGGTTAGACAAATTATATATATTGTATACACATATTGACCTTAGAGAGCAATCAATTGGATAAGGAAGAGGATACTGACTGGCTGGAGTATGCACTACAAGAGAACCATAATACAGAAACAAAAGGCTAATTCCCGAAGTTCAATGGATTAAACCGTGTAAAGGAAAAGGCAGCTTAATCAGACAATGATGTGAAAGAAAAAAAAATTTGGCTACAATGCAAGATGTCTTGTTAATATTTAACAAGGACCAACAACTCTATGACTGTTTCACAACATCATACAAGTAAGTTGCCACAATAAAAATTCAGGGAATAAGCCGTTATACTCTCTTACTTACCCACTCACAACTGCCTGGGGCAAGTATGTAGATGGACCAATGCGGCATCTTAGTCTCAGGCTATCTGCATCAAAGACCCCAATATTACCATCGCAAAAGGAAGCATAAACCAGTTGACTGTTGCAGGAATACGCCGCATAAGAAATAGGCGCGGCGAGGGCATCTTGTGGGACCCACTGCATTGGAAGAATGGAAAAGAACTTAAGAGTTGTTAACAACAATCTTACTGCCAGATATTTAGGTATGCTTTCTACCTGACGAACGCGATCCATCTTGGAGGCATCGTATATTGCTAACTGAGTTTCATGGGATACCAGCAAGTGGATTTGATCAGAGTGGAATTGTACTCGAGTGTCACCAATAGGTGCCTTGCCAGCAGGAAGTTGTATTGGAACTGATTTCCTTTTCTCCCACGAATCAATGCTCCAAACACAAAGCTGCAACATAAAATTGCAATATTAGTACCAATAAAACCAGAATGATCACATGTGACAGAGTGCGAATGGGATTACTTAAAAACATTCTCAATCAGAAAAAAATAATGCATTTGATGAGAAAAGCAAAAGCAAGAATTTAAGATGCAGACCACATATTTAACTGCCCAGATATAGGAGAATGAAATTTACAGCGCAACAGCAACTAACAGCTAAAAGATTGCATCAATATATTATTCCTCAAGTTTCAGTAAATAGTACCATTTTAAAACCATAAACCTTTATCTGCTTTCTATATCAGCCAATAATTTCAACTTCGTAAGATAGAAATACTTAACTACCGATTATTTCTACATAAAGAAAGATATGCATCAGGTGACATTAGACAGAAGCCCTTTCCAATAGAAAGAGATGAAGTAAATACGTCTCCATTGCTGTAAAGAGTACAAAGAAAAGGGAAACAAGTGGAATGGCATACTGTTGATGAAGAAATCCGCTAATATAACAGCTAAGGTGAATAGTGGATTGAGAATTGGTCTTATTTCAATTTAATTTAGTTGGGCTTCAGACAAGGCCTATTCATTTTTCTTTTCTTTTTTTCTGACTCAAAATCCAAGCCTGCCTAACACCCACCCCTATTGGCAGGGAAAAAGAAAATAGGAGGATGTGAAAGAGGAAATGAAATTGAATATCCTTCAGATAATATATGGTAAATAATTGTATATAATCTAGATTTCGCTATATTTTAAATTTTAAGTTAGCTCATACTGTATATCCATGTGACAAGTTGGGTTTAATTTTTTGTCCTTTAAGGGAAGGAATGGATTGTACAAAAGCAACATATTTATAGCAAAAACTGTTTGTGATTATAGTTGAGTACTATCAAATAAAAAGAACAATAATAAGGTATTGGATGTTTTCCATTCTTTGCCCCAACAAGGAAAGAAAAAATGAATCACATCAACTTACATGAGCATCAGCACCTGATGAAACCAGTATGTTAAGATTGGTTGAGAAAGCTAAGCCAGTTATGCGCTTTTGGTGACCTTTCAGTTTTGATTTTACCTATAACGGTAAAGACAATCATGTCAGTTCTGGTCAAGTCGCAGCAAAAACAGAAAATGAAATATTATGGAAGTAGTTACCTCATCTACCCTAACATTGTAGATGTGGATAGTCGAATCCTCCATTCCAATGGCTATGATATTATTATCTTGAGGATGAAATGCTAGGAAGGTTGAAGCAGGTGGAGGTGGCATGAAAGTTGTCATTACCTGCACATCACAGCAACTCAAACTCAAGCATGTATAATACCAATGTTGACAAATCGTGCAACCTATGCATGTGCAGACATACCTTGAATGTCATCATGTTGAACAATGAAACCTTTCCACCAGAGGCTGACATCACATAAGAGTCATTCTTTGAAAGTGCGATGCATGGCACTGCTTCCTCAAGGTTTACACCTGACACATCATTAGACATAAGAAGACCACTGTTTGGTTGCCAGTGCTGTGGAACAGCATTGGCAGTGGCCTTTAAACCCTCACCGATTTCAGAGATCTCCTCCACCAAAAAATTGATATACAACATATATAAATGGAAAACAAACATTAAATTAGTCCCATCTCCATTACCTTTCCAGTTGGATTATTATGTTCATTGCGGACCCACTTCCACAATTTCTGAATACCATTTGACCCAAGTGCCAAAATTCCGACACCAGAATTTGTATAAAGAAGCCGGGCAACCTTAAGCATACACATTCAGTCAAAGCATTGCACAATAAATAAAGTTTGTCACAACAAATAAAAAATAGAAATTACTTAACACACCTTGTTGGCAGCATCTGTGCTGTCCGGCATGGTAACTAGCCGGCACTGAACAGGATCCATTATTTCGGCCAACTGCCAGGGTTTGGTTTTATCAGTTACATCATCCAAAGTTCTTGGTTTTTCCATGCTTCTAGCCAAAGGATCAACTCCATTCTAGAAAGAAAACCGAAACAACCAAAGTTAATTATCTGATGGCATAAGACTTCATTAAGCTGCAGTAATACAAGTAGATAAGAAATCTTTGCCAACAAAACTAGAGCTACATAATAAACAGGGAAAAAAGAATAGAGGTGGTAGTCTTAGGAGTCACTTGTTAGGGTCTGTAAGTTCCACTTGCATAGAAGAGCATGCTCATCCTTGGATGGAAACCAAAGTGTTTACTGGCATGCTCCTCCCAACACACTGTTAAGATGGGAAGCAGAGATGACTCGATCCCTTCTAACACAATTGATCAGAAACCTCAAAGATTTAAATAGTGTCTGTTTCTAACATATTAATTCATGATGGGCAATCAATCAACATGGTCACTGCTGCAACAAATATTTGTAATATTTTCTGGAGAGAGAGTATCTGGACAATTTTAAGTGCCAAAGGTATTAGCGACATACAAGTAAAGAGGGCCTGACAGGAGAGCTTCTTTCCACTTTACAATTGACTGGACCAACATTTGCAACACCAGAAGAGCCGGAGACCTGATCAATGAACAAAAACATCTCTATAGATATCATAATGTAAATACTTTAACGAATAAAGTTTAAAGACTCAAAGAAATGATTTGTACCTTGATGGCAGCAGGTTCCCCAGACGCTCTTAATGCTTCAAAAGACGAGGCTTCAACTGCTCTTAATGATCTAAGGCCAGCAGCAGTTGCAAGTATCTTGATTCCATTGTCTGCTGTAGATACAGCTAGAAGATTTCCTTCCTTATTGAACCTCAAGCGAGGAAGACTCTGAGACATTAAATGTAATGATTAATTGCATGATTCAAACATGGTTATTGATTCTCAGAAGAACTATTAAATTAATATTTGCAATACTAACTGGAAGTCCACCCTCTGCATCCGTGCTCGTGAGAATGTTAGTAGTGTCCATATCCCAAAACTTTATCTGATTATCTTCACCCACAGCCAGAAAGTGATTTTGAGTTGAATCAAACTGGACCACACCAGGTGATTTCTTTCTAAACCCAGAATATGTCCTCTTTATCGCTCCCTCACTTTCATTCCATTCAACCAGGAAAGAGTCCCCTTCTTTACTTGTTCCACATGAAAACAATCTGAAAAAAGGATCGCAAAATAATGAAAAATCTGAAATTTCAATAAGACATTAGGATCAACTGCGCTATGTACGCCTCATTTGACAAGCCAAATTTCATCAACATAGAAAATATGCAGATATATGTACTTCAAGAAAATGATGAAAAAATTCAAAGCAAAGATGTCCTATGAATCGTGTCTAATATTTTGAGTTTACAAATCTTACCTACTTCCATCGGCACTGTAAAGCATAGTAGTACACCAGTGCCCAGGAGCATCATAGTCAACTCTAGATCCCATATTGTCATATAGCCAGGCCTTAATTTTCCCATCAATAGCGGTTGAGAATATAAACTGTAAAAGTACAAGTAGAAAGCATGATGTCTTTTATTTATTTATTAGTGAGTAAAAACATGACATGGAACTCTCAAAATTTTATATAACAGCATTTAGGTCCTATCATTTCTACCGTAAGCAGGTAAAATGGTGATCAGAAGTGCATTCACGATCAAGTTGAACATGCATTTAATATAGGAAGAGAGGAACAAAGCATCTGAAAATGCATCTCTGAAAATGAAGATGGTGAATAGGAGCAGTTGGATGTCACTAATGGTATAGAGAGGTAGTAATGCAAAGATGGGAGCACAATGACAGTGTTGTGATGACTGTAGGGTGGTAGTGTTGGGTATAGCACAGGTTGTAAAGAGGTGTTAACTGCGGCACATTGGTGTAAGGTACTGGAACTGGTACTCGCAGTGACACAACTATGGTGGTATTGGTGTGAGGGTGGTTGAGATTACTGTAACTGGGAAATCATGTAATGAAGATGACATTCAAGGAAATTTGTTTAGAGTGAATTTCATTGACACACTGCATGATTCAAGTGGATTTCAAACTATAATTTAGTGTGCATAGGGTTATTCCGTTATTATATAGTGAGCAGAATTTCATTGTAATTGGTCAAGAACGTTATTAGTTGTCATAACTCAAAAGGTCGTTGCATAATTACAACCTAGTTGCAAATTGGATTTCACAAGGTTGTGCCAACCATGATTGGTTAATCGTCAAGTATTTGTGACCTCCTTTAGCAGCTACATATACTGCTGTAACTTTCATTTTTTATGAATGAACTAGACGAAGAAATTTTACATTTGCAATAGGTGTGACACATCAATCCCTCTTCCCCCACCCCTCCTTTTTGTTTCGCTTTCTTTCTTTAAATTTCAGCACCTCTGTTTTTTATTATTTCTGCCATCTTCATAATATCTTATTTCATGTCCAAGTTTCTGTTACTCCACTCTTGTTTGCTAAGAGTGCAACCATATTCCTTAATGTAATAAATGTGCTACATCATGGTGGGGACATTGACAATCACAGTAGCAGCAATATCTCACGGTGACAGTCCTATCAGAGGTTGCAGTGGCAAAGAGCAGCACAGCAGCAACTGTTGTGGTTGTTGTAGCATTAGTAGTTACGTTTTACTGAAATAAATTCTATCGTAAACATTAACAGGGTAGTTAACTTTCTTTTGATAACTTGTATTGACTAGAATTTGCTAAAGTATTTCTTTATCAGTCAATTTTTTAAGTTGTAATGCCTCTCGTGGTCATGTTGTTTTAGGTGGTATTTATTAGCTGTTACTGTAATCACTGATAGCTTATTGAAAAAGTATAAACTATAACAGTTTCTAATAAAGCAAAGGTAAGTTGGGGGAAAATTTTGAGTTGGCTTGAAGTCCTTAATTTTAGATATTCAATTATTACACTTATTAATAATTTGTCGATAGTATCATCATTCAGTTGTTTACGTCACAAGACAGTGTTGTGCAGTTTAGTCTTGGTTAGGGATGCAAGATAATCAAATCTCATATATAAAAACACAACATAGTGAGAATTCAAATTATAAAGTATATGCAATAGTAAGATGTAAATAAATACTATCTTTATTATTACTTCTTTGTAACCTTGTTAAAACAAAGAACAGCTACAAGTAAAATAATACATCTTCTAGAATTTGCTTCAGATTTTGAAAGAGG
The DNA here is from genome assembly GCA_025631255.1 of Cornus kousa. NCBI lineage: Eukaryota > Viridiplantae > Streptophyta > Magnoliopsida > Cornales > Cornaceae > Cornus > Cornus kousa. The sequence goes on along the minus strand of JAOTQH010263187.1, from coordinate 3,542 downwards.
ACAGAGGAGCTGCTATGCAATTCAAAGTACAAGCACACATATTGCACCTGAAACCAAGTGACTGAAGACCGAAGTACACCTAAATGGTCTCCAGATTCATGAACTATTTTCATTATTTTTCATAATCTAGTCAAAGAAAATAAATTAACTACCACCCTCTACAATGTTCTATAAGTGCTTTAGACATTTTAAAAAATGGAACTGCTGATAGACATTTTTCAATGATAAGGAACCAAAAACAATTAGAAAATATGGAGGAGGCAGAAAGTACATTAATGGTTGAATCAAATTAAACTTTATATTGCCCTGGTGAAAATTTAATTTTTAGTCAAAATTAAAGTTTTGGCCTATTTTTTCTGCTAGAGTAGATGGATCTAGACTAAAATTTACAATTCCAAATCAAATAGCAAGTGGATAGGTTACCAACTAAAGAAGTTTTTCCCCTTTGTGACATACCTGGATACTCTCTTTCTGATGAGGACATACAGAGAATACAGGTGCCTCGTGCCCTTCAAAATTAAAAAGCTTTCGTCCTGCTAAATCCCACACCTGTTCCAATTCTTTCATTTAGTGAAAGTAGTAGTAGTAGTAGTAGTAATAAAGCAAAAATTATATTTTAGAAGTATGTGAAGATTTATCTTACTTTTATTAGCATATCATCTCCGCAGGTTACTACACACAGATGTTTGTTTGGATAAGCAAAAGCCAAGTCATTCACTCTACCACCATGGGCATCAATCTGCAAGCAGAAAGAGAAAGCATTCAAGTTGCAGCTACAAACTTTACCTTGTTGAACGGGTGCAGCAATATCCCAACTTACCTCTAAATGCTGGCGTAAATCATTTGATCCAGGATATGCATATATATGAATCACTTGCTTAGTAAACGCAGCCCCTGCAACATGAATACAGTTACAAAAATACTCACAGGCACCTTCTGAGCCATTCACTAGTTGAAATGCACATACCCAAATAATTTCCATCAGGACTCCATGTAACACGGCTTACAGATATTGGTGCATCTTTGACAATGGATTCCTGTTCAAACTCTTAACTGTGAGAATCCACTAAAAGAGTAGTTGCTACAACTTTTCAAGAATAATAAAGGATATTGCCCAATGCAACCCAAGCAAAGTCACTGCAGTATTGGCATGTTAAAGACTTGTTTTCAAAATTGTCACTTGTGATATCAACAATTCCATATAAGACATCAAAAATGATTAGGCCACAACTAGTTACTAATTATTTTAAATTGTGACCATAAGCTACATACACACACATAACACAACAACAAGAAGAACAATGCACAAAATGAGTGAAAGAAATTAGTGTGTTTTCAGTAAGAAAAGGAATGATAGATGGAATCAACAATAAAGATGATATAAGGACCTGAAATGCCAATGAAAAAGGCTTCATATCCCATATCTTGAACGGCTTAGAAAGCAACTTCTCTCGCATCGCAACCTCCCAGAGTGTTATTTCACCACTACTAGAACCAACTGTTTTAGGAGACAATCCAAGTCAGATATTTGGAAGAAGAGTTGTAATCTATTTAGTTCCAGCCAGCTACAAAATCACCAAAGATAAAGACAAAGAATCAACCACGGAATATCATACCAAGAAGCAATGTGTGGTGTGAAGGGTGAAAATCCATGCTTGTGACAGTGGATCCTTGATGCATGGTAAAAGCTACTGTTCTTGGCAAGTCATCCAGGGACCAAGAAGGTTGACGAGCTGTTGGATATGTAACCTGAATATTTAGGAGAGAAATATCAGCCAGCCAGTAATGAATGATTTTAGTGAGAGGACCATTTGGCGCATTGCAAAATGAAAAAGGGAATGATGAAATATCCAGGACAGTATATAAGAAAAGGCAACTCTTGAAGATTACCTCCTCAGCAGACTGTCCAGACCGCAAACGTTTCATGAATTGTTCATGTTCAGTACTATGAAAATCAAATGTTGTTGGAGGCGTTATTGGACGCTTCAAGATCGAAACTGTTCAAAAGAAAAAGTGAAGCATATAACACATGGATGCATGAATGAAGCAGGAATTGTTTTGACAACTCAATGAGCATCATAAATAAAGATAGGAATCTATGTCATACAATCAAGTGGATTTTGTTGCCACTTGTAGCAGGAGAGTCCAAGAACAATCAATAACACCCCTCCCCCCAAATATATGTATCTATTTAATGCATACATATATATATATATATATATATCCAACATTCCAAATAGATTGGATATTAGAAATTATAGGCTTCTCATATGTTGCCTTCCACATAAACGCTAGAACTTGTGGCCATGATGAGTAAAAATGGCAATGAATGTATTTATTTTTCAAATGTTGTATAAAATCAAAAAATGTTGTTATAAGCAACAGTGCACAATGTCTTCTCTTCTTTGAATTATAATTCCATCAACTGCTTGAATACCAACTCCAGTTGAAAGTAAAAGTCTGACCTTGATTCTGTGGAACAGGTAAAGATGATGCAGTAACAACAGCTGCTTGAACGGATGAGGAAGCAGCAGCGTTTGCCATCCAACCTGCTAGAGCATTAGCATTAGCAGCAGCTGCTGCAGCGGGTGGAAAAGGCTATACAGAAAAAATGAAAATAAGATATTCATCAGGAAGCTTCTAAGAAGTATGTAGTTAATCTGAGTAAAAAATTGAACTTCTGAGATGAAGGATAGCATACACCGTGAGCTCCAAGTGATGGATAAGCAGTAGGCTTCGCAACTGCAGCAGGTGGAAGATTGACAGGAGTAGGTGCAAGGGCCCCATTTGGAGGTGTGCAAGTATGGTCTGTGAATAAGGTTTTAATATCCGGATTTGGTCTTGGATTCTTGCACAACTGGTGCTGCCAGTTCAAACTGGATAGACCATAAAATTGCATATTGGAGACCATACATTAATAGCATGATTGTCTAAATATCTACTGCAATATATGTAACAATGAAGAAAACAACAAGACCATCCACGGATTTGTAAAAGCTTCTGAGGAGCAAGAACATGTAAGGATTCATATATATATATATATAGGGAGACTATATTCGGACTCCATTTTTCTACGTTTGCACTCCAATATAAAAGAAAATGACTCTTCTAACCCTAACTTCACAAGTGAACAATTATTTATTTTCAAATTACACAACTATCCTTTCAGATATGATTGGTCTCCACTCCTCTCACCCATCTTTAATATTTTCGGTCTCTTTGACAGCCTCCAACAAAAAAAAAAAAAAAAGTATAAATAAATTATCTGATTTGACAGTACCAAAAAAAAAAAAAAAGTTATCTCAATTGAATAAAATTTCTCTTTTGACAGGTTCAAAAAAAACCTTCTCTCTATTGAATGAAGTATCTCTGTTGAATAAATTATCTGTTTTGACAAAATAAAAAATAAAAATAAAAAATAAAAAATAAAAAAGTATAACACACAAAAAAGATAAAAATAAAACCCCCCAAAAAAGGTTCTATTTGTTGAAAATTTGTCTTTTGGGAACAAAAAAAAGGTTATCCGTGTTGAATAAATTATC
>JAOTQH010263177.1:0-11118 GCA_025631255.1 Cornus kousa | reverse complement strand
CCTTCCCTCCTATTTTCCCTCTACCTATCTTTTTTCTTTCATACCGAACAGAGCATTCCGTATTTGGCGCCTCCTTTGACTCGTGTCTCAAAAATTTATCCCTTATGCTCTAAAGATGCAAGGGGCTTTTTGAATAGAAGGAATTTGTTGTATAAAATCTCAAATACTACTAAAATATTTTTTATATATGTTATTGGATTTATCAGTTGAAATTCTAATACTTTTTAACTTTTTATTTTTATATTTATTTTTTTTCTCTGCCCTTTCTTAGTCCATTTGATTGCTGGATTCTTGAAGGAAAATAATTTTGTGATTTTTTTTGCTACCTTTTAATTAATACTCAATTTTCAACTTTACCAGTGGAATAAAAGGGTCATGCAATATTTTTATCCGCCAACCACACATATCATCTGAATCTCAATGTTTTTTTTTTTTTTTTTTGGGTCCAATTAAAGTCGAACTCTGATTTTTCGGCTCGTTGTCAGAGATCCTTTAACCATTGGGGCCATACGTCGTTGTACCATTCATAATTTGTAAATTTAGGATTGCTAAAAGAACAATATTTAAGTTGGTATTTGGTAAAATAAAAAAGAATAATGTTTATGATGACAGTCCCCTGTACTGATAAGCTCTCCTACCTAACTATTGAATTGAAAATTTTATTAAATGATTAATTTAACTTTTTAGATATCTCAAAAATTCTGTAAACTTTTGTTATAAGTGGACTCTTATGATAGAATTTCTTAATCAAAAATTAAAATTTTAAGAGTTGATTTTTAAGTGTTAAATTTGTGAGGACAATTGAAAATTAAGAAAAAAAAATTAATATTTTTTTTATTTCAAGTACAAGTAACAAATGATTTCAAAATCTGTATCTACATATGTATCTAACACGTTTAATTGAATAAATATTTACTAAACCACACATAAGTTTTTATTTCTTGGTAATCACTCTTGACTTTCATGTATATATATAGCACTGGGCATAGGAATGGTGACAACCCGGTTTGGGGAAGGGATTTTAAGTGTTGAAGTTGTGACTACAATTGTAAATTGACAATTTTCTTTTAATAATTGTTTTGATTTTAAGTATATAGCATTCTTTTAAATTTTTTATTTTTATTTTAAATGATAAGGAAGACTTAAATAAGATACGATAAAATGGTTGAATCAGGTAAAGATAACATCATCACACGTTTAAATCCAAAAGAGCAGATAATCTCCCCAACAAATCTCCTCTGATCTTGCAACGAACTTAGGGAGAGCCAGCTATAAGAACAAGACCCTACCAGTCAATTAGGTATGACAAAAACGATATATTAAATCCATGCCTTCCTTTTAGACCTCCAGTGACTGACTTGATCGTCGGAGAGCTCTTGGCAGGTTCCACACCAGTGTCATTAAGATTTATCGATCTTCTCCTCTCTTCTTTATAGGAAAACGGTGTCGTACTGAGCCGCGTGGATTTCTTCCCTAACAGCTAGCATCGTCTGTGGGAACGACGATTCCTTTAAATCAATAAGTTGCTCGATTGGATATATGCCTTTGCACTCCAGTATGGTTACTGGAGAAGAAACATCGTTGCAGGGATCCGGTTAAAAGGAAAGGTCGGGTGAACACCCAGACGTCCCAAATGACCAGAAACGGTTTACAGTGTTGAAACTGCAGGTCCAAACTCTAAATTAGGGTATAGACCAGTTGATCCAGTAAAATACAATGATCTTGCAACATCTTGTCCCAGTGGGTCCACCAATTCAGCAGAATTTTCCATGACAAGATCTCCCAAACCCAAATGATAGGAATGAAAACCTTGAGGATCAGGGTAACAATCCCCCCCGAAATAAGACCGAAGTGGAGCAAAGCCAGGTTGGGAACCGACATAAAGAGCTAGGTGGCTCATCCATCTTTTCCACAGAGTCCCCAACCTCATGGAGACACAACAGTCAATGAAAAGATGGAGGAGGTTACCCATTTTGACCTGCAGATCCAAGATCTCAAGGCGAAAATGGAAAATGTGATGCAGGGCATGAAGGAGAAAGGCACTGTGGCCATAGATGACCTGGTGGAGAGGACGAACTTGCCATTCAGCCCCGCCGTTACAAAATACCCCCTGCCTAGTAGCTTCAAGATGCCTTCGTTCGAAAGTTTTGATGGGATCAAAGATCCCATCGACCACCTAGAGACCTTTCAAACTCTTATGCATTTACATGTTGTGCTGGATGAAATCATGTGTCAGGCCTTTCCCACAACCCTTAAGGGATCGGCACGAGTTTGGTTCAATAAGCTGAAGCCAGAAACCATCGACACCTTCGAAGAACTGAGTAAACAGTTTGTAAGCCACTTCATTACAGGTCAGAGGCATAGGAGGTCAGCCACCTACCTGTTGACTATGAAACAACAGAAGAGAGAGTCGATCCGGGGAATACATCACCCGATTCAACACAAAGATGTTGCAGGTAGAAAAAATGGGTGATAGGGGTGCACACGGTTCCGGTTCTTACGGTTCCGGCCGGAACCGGAACCGAAACCGTTCACGACGGTTCCTTGAAAATGGAATCGAAACCGTATAGATTGGAACCAAACCGTAGAAACGGTTCGGTTCCAGTTCGGTTCCATGGGAACCGTTAATTGTTTGGTTTTATTTCCTTGTACCCATGATACAGATTACAGAAGAGAGGATGAGGAGTGAGAATGCAATCTGAATCGACCGAGTGGAGAGGATCTGAAGATGAGAGTAGAGGATTTGAAGATCTGAAGATGGTCTGAAGATTTGAACAGGATCTGAAGATGAAATCTGAATCGACTAAGGCGTCGATTGTTGAGGGGGATGAGGATTTAAGGAAGCTTGAGATTCAGTGACTGGGGAGGTGAGGGTTAGCTTGAGATGGGGACTGGGCGATGAGGGGATTGTGGAGGCGAGGGTTGTTAGCTTGAGCCTTGAGAGTTGAGATACAGAGATAACTGATGAGATGCAGAGTCGAGAGTTTAGATGATTTTTCTGATTTTTACTTTTTGACTTATTTTGTTCTGTGGATGACGTGGCTGCTTGTAGGCCTCATAACTTCATAATATTTTTGAGTCATATGACTGACTGTAGTTTGGTTTAGAAGCTATATTTACTAATACAATAAATAACTAAATATATAATTATATTATATATATATATATATACGGTTCCGGTTCTTACCGGTTCCCACGGGCTGGAACCGGAACCGGAACCGTATGTCCACGGTTCCTAAATTCGGAACCGGGACCGCAACCGAAACCGTGAGAATCAGGAAAAACGGTTCTGGTTTTTTTATGCACCCCTAGTGGGTGACAAGGTGGCTTTGACCACTTTCATAAGAGGGCTCCAAACATCCAAATTCTTGTTCTCCTTATCAAAAGAGCCTCAAACCAGCATGACATAGTTGTTGATCAAAACGCAAAAGCACATGAACAATGAAGATGCCATGAATGCACCGAAAGAAAAAGAAGGAAAGGACAAGAAGGGATCAACCCCTAGTGCCAAGATGAGAAGGAAACCAAATACAAGAAATCATTCTTCAACCAAAGTGATAGGACATTTCGTGAGAAAGACTTAGATAAGTATACCGACTACACTCCCCTGAATATATCAATTGACCATATTTTCTTTCAGATCCAAGACAATACGTCTTTGAAATAGACACAGTGGATGAAGTCCGATCTAGCGAAAAGATCTCGAGATAAGTATTGCAGGTTCCATCGGGATCATGGGCACACTACGGATGATTATTTTGACCATAAGAATCAAATTGAAAATCTGATTCGAATGGGTCACTTGCAAAGGTTCATTGCTAATGAAGGTACTAACCCCAATAATTGTTCTATGACCAGCAACTAATTGGGGAGATTAGGATTATCTCTGGATGAATAGATCTAGGATGATGAATCCAACTCGGCTCATAAGGCTAGCGTGATAAAAGTTGCCTCCCAACTGGAAACAACCTCATCAAGTCATTTAAAATAAAGACCGGGGCCATGTCAGTTAAAGCACTTTAAAGGGAGGATAGCTCCCTCGCATTTCACCTTATTTTCCAAATAAAGTCACCATCACCATTAAGATGGATGACCCCTTGTGTTTATGCAATAAAAGAGTATGTTTTCAGCTACCTTTGAATTACCTATGTGGTAATGCTTTACATAAAGTTAAAGAAAAAACCAAGCTCCCTTACTAAAGGGATTAGACGAGTAAAGCTCGTAAAAATAGTTCCCTTACTAAAAGGACGAGCTGAATGAAGCTCAAAAATCTATTTCCTTACTAAAAGGACAAGCTGAGTAAAGCTCGTAAAATTTATTCCCTTACCAAAAAGGACGAGCTAAGTAAATGTGATACCCCTCGATTCCGAAATATAAGTTGATCAGGTCCACGCACGACACTGAGGAAATATCAAACAATTAAAGTAATAAACGAACACGGAATACAAAAGATAAATAAATAATAAAGTTGAAAGGAAACTAATATTAAATACTCCAAATAATATCTCAATAAAATAATCCTTCAAATAATCTGATACTAATAATTCTCTATATTACAATTCGGGAATTCATAGTGTGGACCCCTAATAAAATCACAAGTAAAACAATAATTGAAATAAATAACTAAATCCAAAATCTGAAAGCATAAAGTAGAATCCTACGTAGATGAAGAGTAATGATGATTGGTCTCTGCTCTGCATGAACAATCTCTACACCTGACGAACACCTGAAAAATAATAGTGGGTTAGGTCCACGAACAAGTTCTACACTACTACATCCCAAACTGAAACTCGATATACATATACATCCTAGTCAACTCATACAATAACTACATAGTCCGTATATATATATATATATATACGCACACAGTAAAGGACTCTCACTGGACTATAGGGCAGCCTCGACCGGATAGTAGGCAACATGCAAAACGTACACATAGTAGGCATGAGTACCATAATCTACCAAGGCACACAACTATCCATTATATCCAACTATGCATCACAGGTAATATACGCTTCCTAACCCTGATCCTGAGAACTCAAGCTCATATCGTGGCATATATCAATATATTTATAAATCCATATCCTATCCAAAAACATAAAATAAACTATCCGCTATAGTTTTTCAATGGCATGTCATCCACATGATTTCGCGACCTAACACGAATAAATTAGACTTAACTTATTAGCCAGTCCATCTATAATATGCCCTAATATCCTGATAATGGTGCATTAATCCATAATCCATATCCAAACAATGGTTTCCAATCCAAACAATGATGCAAGCATGTATATATATAAGATAATCCAAAAATAAAACATGATAGAAACCATATTATACCCATTGCATTTAATTAAGCAATAAAAACAATTTAAATAGCACGCGGTTAAATTACATTACAAGTAATTAACCTACATCTCAATTAAATCATAAAAACCTCCACAATCATGATTAAAATCATTTAAATAACCTTTTGCAATTGTTAAACAATTTAAATCAATATAATTATCCATTAAGTAACTTATAAGTTATTTAAAAATTTCATATTGTCTAATTCCTTAACATATTAAGGTATATTATACATTCTGAGAATTTGCCAAATACATTTAACCCATAAAATTTAATTAAAATAGGTTAAAATAATTTATGGGCATTCAAAATGCCAATCCCAACTTCTAGCCTAACTAAGTTAACTTCTTCTCAGAAGAAGTCATCTCAGTTCTTAACTGAGTCGGATCGTTCTCAAATTAGTCGGCCTCTTCACTAATCAAGTTGACTCAGCTCTAACTGAGTCGACTCGTTTAATAACTGAGTTGACTTAGTTGGAACTAAGTCACCTCATTCCTGCTGGGAGTTGTCTTCTCCAACTTTGACGACCTCTGCTGTTCCAATCTCCTCCGTTAAAGGTCCTATGTGTCTGTACTAAGTCCCATACGATCCCAAACATATGCACATAAACATATACACTATTTTGAATCCGTTTAAGCATGCAAACATGGTCGATTTTAATGTTTACTATCCTAAAATTGTCCTAGGTATGCATAGAACACGTGATCAAATGAGAAGAGTTAGAAGAAGAACTTGCCTTTAGGATTTCAGGTTGAAAATCCAAAACCTCCGTCTCTGCGTTCTTCCCTGATTCTGGCAACTTTTGATTGTTTTCACTACCATTTGTTGTTCCTGGTCTAGCCTACGAGACAACCTTCCTTTTTCTCTCCTTGGTTCGGCCTAGTTTTCTTGGCCAATCCCTTTCTTCCTCTCTCACATTTCCCCTCTCTGTATCTCTTTCTCTCTTTGCCTCTAAACTCACATAAAACCCTTAACAGACTGATATACTCGTATATATATATATATATAGGCTATGTAACTCTAACCTAATCCTACTACTAATCCAAGTCTGCTTTCTTAAGGAATAAGAAAATAAAAGGAAAATAAATAACAACTACAATAATCATAATAACCATATCTGCTATATATACGTATATACATATATATTTATCTAAACATTAATATATATATATATATATATATATAGAACAGGCTATCCATTTATATTATTATTAATACCAATAATAATAATAATAACATCCTTACATATATATATATACACACACCATTGTATACATATACCTAATATTCATACGTAATTATTCATACCCATCAAAGCTTCTTATCCAAGTAGTCCATCTGACTCATTTGGTTGGTCCATTACTACTATCCAAATTTAATTCTTTTAAAAATAAAAATAAAATAAATAAATCATTTAATCCTAGCAATTAAATACAAATAAACATGCATCATTTAAACAAACAATCATACAAAATCAATCAATTAAAATACACAATTAATTTAATCAAATAAACACATAAATAATTAGCCATGTAATCAAATATTAAATCCCAATCATATCCTCTGAAAATTAGGGATATTACAATGAAGCTCATAAAATCTGTAAACTGTATGTTGGATTTCCAAATAAAATCCAGTTTTACATCACTAAGTCAATGACCATGGGTTTAAACCCAAGCCCTTACAAAGCAGAACCCTGATTTGGTATCTGTATTAGTTCCACCTTGGGAACGATATCACGATGTATAGTTTACCTCGGGAATAATAACCGGGGAAAAAAAAATTCCCACCTCAGGAACAGTACCCGGAGGTATTGTTCTGCATGAGAATTGTGTCCGGGGAAAAAAAACCGAACTCGGTAATAGTACTCGAAGGTATTTTCACCTCGGGAATTGTGTGCCCGAGGGCTAATATATATATATATATATATACACACACACATACCATGTACTGTTCACCTTGGGAATTATGTCTGGGGCAACAAAAAAAAAAAAAAAAAACCACCTCAGGAAGTGTTCACCTCGGGAATTGTGTTCGTGGGTAAAAAAAAAAAAAGAAAAAAAAGATTGACATTCCTAACGCTAAACGAGTAAGCTCATGAATGAAAGGTAATTGATAAAAAGGATTTAAATAAGATACAATAAAGTGGTTGAACCGCGTAAACATAATCTCAGCACAAGTTCAAATCCAAAGCAACAGGTAATCCACCCAACAAATCTTCTCTGATCTCGAAACGAATAGAGGGAAAGTCGGTTATAAGAACAAAACTGTACCAATCAAGCAGGTATAATAAAAATGATATATTAAATCCCTGCCTTCCTTTTAGACTCCCGGTGACTGACTTGATCGTCGCAGAGCTCTTGGCAGGCACCACACCGGTGTCGTCAAGATTCATCGATCTTCTCCTATCTTCTTTGCAAGAAAACGGTGTCATACCGAACCATGCGAATTTTTTCCCCAACATTAAATATTCTGCGTTAAGCGATAAATAACAAGTGACTTCAAAATCTTTATATGTTAATCTCACTGCGATCGACCTCAGTAACTCAGCAATGTTGATGATGATGAATAACATGGTGGTATAACAAATCGGAAGGGAAAATGGCTCTGCAATCTGCCATAAAGGCCAAGGAAAACGATACTTCATAGGACTGTAAGGAAAATGATACACGTTAATGAGACTAATTCAGTGATTTGTTGAATATGTATACCAAATATGTGATTGTAAGTAAAGGGGCATAATAGTAACTTGACATACTCAGATATTTGATTCACAATATAATAATGAAGGTAATGTGTATCTAATACATTTAATTAAACCAGCAAAAAGCACGTCTGATGCACGTGAGCGATGTGTTTGTATGACCATAAAGTAAAAAGTTGCAAAAAAGATTACAACAAAAATATAACACAAATTTTAATGGAAAAAATAAAATGATTCATGCATATCAAAGACCCATGGTGTTAAACATGAAGTTTTATTTTTATTTTTTAAATTCTAAGTGAATAGAAGGAGAGTAGAAGAGCTCTATTAAATAAAATTGTCCTTTTTTTCTAAGTTGTGCCTTTTTAGTGCGATTAATTTAATACGTAGTCAAAAAAGTCATTTGAAGTGTTTCCCACAAAAGAAAACGTTTTAAAATAAATCACACCTTCGAAATAGTACCCGGAGGCATTGTTTAACGCGAGAATTATACCCAGGGAAAAAAAACAAACAAAAAAAAATCCCACCTCAGGAATAGTACCCACCTCAGGAATTGTGTGTCCGGGGGCAATATATATATATATATATATATATACACACACCATGTATTATTCACCTCAGGAACAGTACCAAATGTGACACTATTTACCTTGGGAATGTTCAGAGGAAAAAAAAAACCCACCTCAGGAATAGTACTGTTCACCTCGGGAATTGGGTCCGGGGATAAAAAAAAATTTGGCATTCCCAATGCTAGACGAGCAAGCTTTGGAATGAAGGGCAACTCAACTGATAAAGAGGATTTAAATAAGATATAATAAATTAGTTTAACCGGGTAAAAATAACATCAGCACAAGTTCAAATCTAAAGGAGCAGATAATCTCCCCAAAAAATCACCTCTGATCTTATAACGAACTAAGGGAAAGCCGGCAATAAGAACAAGACCTTACCAGTCCAATCAGGTATGACAAAAATGAAATATTAAATCCCTGTCTTCCTTTTAGACCTCCGGTGACTGACTTGATCGTCGCAGAACTCTTGGCAGGCACAACACTAGTGTCGTCATGATTCGTCGATCTTCTCCTCTTTTCTTTACAGAAAAACGGTGTTATACCGTGCCATCCAGATTTCTTCCCCAACATTAAGTATTCAACATTAAATAAATAACAAGTGACTTCAAAATGTGTATCTGTCGATCTCACTACGATTGACCTCAACAACTCAGCAATATCGATGATGATGTATGACATCGTGGTATAAAAAATCAAAAGGGAAATGGGCTCTATAATCTGCCACAAAGGGCCAAGGGAAACGATACTTAATGGGACTGCAAGAAAACCAATACACGTTAATGAGACTGATTCTGTGATTTGTTGAATTTGTGTACCAAATATGTGGTTGTAAGTAAAGGGGCATAATAGTAACTTGACATACTTAGAAATTTTGATTATTTTTTCATAATATAATAATGAAGGTAACGTGTATCTAATACATTTAATTCAACTACCAAAAAGCACATGTGATGCATGTAAGCGATGTGTTTGTATGAACATAAAGTAAAAAAGTTACAAAAAGATTACAACAAAAATATGACACAAATTTTAGTGGAAAAATAAATGATTCATGCATATCAAAGACCCATTGTGTTAAGCATGAAGTTTTATTTTTATTTTTTAAATTCTAAGTGAATAAAAGGAGAGTGGAAGAGTTCTACTAAATAAAATTGTCCTTTTTTTCTAATTTGTGTCTTTTTAGTGTGATTAAATTAATACGTAGTCAAGAAAAGCATTCGTGTAATTTGAAATGTTTCTCACGAAAAAAAAATGTTTTAAAATAAATTCCACCTCGGGAACAGTACCCGGAGGCAGTGTTTACCTCGAGAATAGTGTTTGTTCACCTCTGGAATTGTATCTGGGGGTAAAAAAAAAAAAAAATTTGACATTCCCAAAGCTAGACGAGCAAGCTTGGGAATGGAGGACAACTCAACTAATAAAAATGATTTAAATAATATACGATAAAGTGGTTGAACCGAGTAAAGATAACCCCGGCACAAGTTCAAATCCAAAGGAGTAGATAACCTCCCCAAAAAATCTCATTTGATCTCGTAACGAACTGAGGGAGAGTTAGCTATAAGAACAAGACCCTACTAATCAAACAGGTATGACAAAAACTATATATTAAATCCCTGTCTTCTTTTTAAACCTCCAGTGACTAACTTGATTGTCGGAGAACTTTTAGCAGGCACCACACCGGTGTCGTCAATACTCATTGATCTTCTCTTCTCTTCTTTGTAGAAAAATGGTGTCGTACTGGCCGTGCGGATTTCTTCCCCAACATTCAGTATTCAGTGTTAAGTGATAAATAGCAAGCGAATTCAAAATGTGTATCTATCGATATCACTGCGATCGACCTCAGCAACTCAGCAATGTCGATGATGATGAATGACACCGTGGTATGAAAAACCGAAAGGAAAAAACGCTCTACAATCTGTAACAAGGGGCCAAGGAAAACGATACTTCATGGGACTGTAAGGAAGCCAATACACGTTAATGAAATTGATTCAAAGATTTGTTGAACATGTGTATCAAATATGTGGTTGTAAGTAAATGGGCAAAATAGTAAATTAATATATTCAGATATTTTGATTATTCTTTCACAATATAATAATGAAAGTAATGTGTATCTAATACATTTAATTCAACTACTAAAAAGCACGTGTGATGCATGTGAGCGATGATCGACGGATCGATTGTCAATTATAAATCAACCCTCTTTGCAATAGCACGAATCATTGTAAAATAGGGCTATTGGACGGGTAGGTCGAACCACTGGGACTGCGCTAGTCTTAAGGCAACCTAAGTATCTAGAGTCATTTAGAATGATGAAAGGGTTTATAAAAGGTTTGTGTGTTTGTCACTAAACTAGGAATTTAGAATGCATAAAACAATATATTGCAATGAAATTGAAAAAGTGAGATACAAGTAGAAAAGGCTAGGGAGACGAATCCACACTACACCCTAAGTACATGCTAGATTAGGTCTAAATTTGGGGATAAATAGTATATATGC
>JAOTQH010263166.1:0-11120 GCA_025631255.1 Cornus kousa | reverse complement strand
ATGTTACACACACGAGCCACTTCTATGTACCAAGTCATCATCAATACAGGGGTCACCTCATAAATTCCTCCTATCTTCTCTCAATTCTTGTCTCTGTTTATTGAATTAATTATTCTTGTCTCTCTTTATTGAATTAATTTGGTATAAGTATGTACATAAGCTTGTGAGCATTGATAAGGTCACTATCCCATTTTTTTCAATGCTCTTTTTCTTATTGTGTTTTTTTCTTGCAGAAAACAATGGACTCACATTTGTCAAACACGAAAACAATCGAGTGTTATCAAGAAAAGAAAAACAAACCCACCATTTGCTGTCGTGGTTTCGTCTTTTACTAAACCCTTAAAAGTTACTACTTTTTCATTGCTTCACATTGTTGGAATTGATTCCAATTCTATTTTGTAATTATGGGGTTATTAGGCAAGCCCTATCACAACCTTTTCTCCACAGGTGTTTAGGACCTTACTTTTTCTCCATTATTATGAAAATGGCAAAAGAAATTAGGATATAAGTTACAAGTCAACGCATCCAAAAAGTTTTGTTGCGTCAGCTATCTTTACTTTAATTCCATATGAATAAAATCACACATACATTCTTTTTGAAATAATTTTTAATTATTTCATTCTATATTAATTTTAGTCGGTCTTCTTTGCCTTTTACATTCTATGCAAATTTCATATATATATCCGATCAATGTAAAATATACATACATATAAATACAGAGAGAGAGAGAGAGAGAAGCAGTGGCCATTCCTGTTCAATTCTAGAGTGTTGCTTGATTACTAACCAGCAACCACCGCTAATTACTTCCTCTAATCTTACTTCAAAGAAATAATGTTCTTTTCAAAGAAATAATGCTAATATAAGGTTCAAAGGGCACTTGTATAAAAGTACCAGTTTTTTTTTTTGGCAAGTCTGGATGTTGGCTCCATTTGTTTTGATGTAAAACATTTTTTAAAAAATATTTTTTTATTTGTACGGAAAAAAAAAAAAAAAAAAATGTTTGATTGTCGACCTAAACCTTTGTCAATCACCGAACAATTAAAAATAAAAAATACTCGGTATATTTTACCTAAAAATAGAAAAATCTTTTAGAAACATACATGGCCTAAATGTTAAATAACCTTCCATGTTCCTGCTTCAAACTTTAGCACAAACTGCATAGAGAGGTGTTCTGCTCCTGTATTAATATTATGAGTCGCGTGCCATCATCATATTACATCCCCAACCGGTAACCGTTATCAGTTCAAACAATCAATGCTACAAATTCAAGTACAACGACATACATTACAATCAATGTATGGCCTTTCAAACTACAAACTGATGCCTATAAACAATTAAATGGTATAGTTATTACAGTAACCTTTCGAGTGTTATATAATAAGGTCTCCTATTTGTCTTAATCTCAAGGTCATCAAACTTTCAAAGAGCAAAATACATAGTGAAACAATCTTTCAAATAATCACACAAAAAATTTTAGCCCTAAAAAAACTATTATATTCTTTTCTGATCTTGAAAGGAAGGATGCAGACAAAACTGATGATACACATCCATTCCCAGTATCTCTATAGCAGGCAGGGGACGACATACTAAAGCCGCTAACGTCATTTTCTAATTGTTTTACGGGAATGAGGGTCATGTTCTATCTGTTGATTATGTTGCAGTAATGTGCAGGATCTAGTAGCGTTACGCAACAAGGTAAATATACATGTTATAATGAAAATAGTAGAAACAGAAATCACAAATGTGGGATGTGGTCTGCTACATCTACACAGCATCGGCGTCTCCATGCTAACTGATGCGAATCTCTTTCCAGATTGCGTTCCTCTGTGAATTGGACAACATTTAGAAAGGCTGATGCAAAGTAAATTATGCATGCATGTGTTATAAAGGAAAAAGAAAATTTGGATAAGTGGGAATTGCTTATCTGATTTGGACACGTGAATCAATTATTCAAAATACTTGATCTATGGCCATGCTTCGATTTTCATTCTAATCAGAAGAAACCCAATGTTTGCTAAAATGACGAGATCTTCTACGACCCCTCTGTAAACATAAGTGCGACAGACCTAACCATCGCCGTAGGAACTGGTGGAGGCCAAATTCGGTACAATTTTCAATCCCCGAAAATACGATATAGATTCATAATATATATGACCCAAATTTAATGACTGCGCATGCAGTTGAATACGGAGTTGTAAAAAAAAAATATATGATTTTAGCTTACCCATAAACAGACATATCCATCTTGTTGTATCCCATATCTTAAGAATCCATCAACAAATCATAAACTACTTAGAGTTCATTCACAAGGATAACATTTTCATCCATCAAATTAACAAAGTGTCTGAACTTATTTGGCTGACATACTCATCTCAACTGAATAAAACCTAAGAGTGAAATGCTAACTAGAAACTACATGGCATTGATTAATAAATTTTAAAAGAAGCGTCTACACATGAATGACCAAGAAAATGAACACTCACTGGCACAGCACACCCCATAGCTTTGAACCTTATAAAGGGAAGCACTTGCATATTCCCACTTCACACTTCACAGATCTAGGCCCATATGCCATTATTTTTGATTAGTAATATGGTTCGTTATAATCTATGTTTTCAATATTTTCTGGGTTCCGCTCCCCTTTTAGCGCTTTTAATATATTCTTACTTATCAAAAAAAATAAATTGGTTAATCATTCAACATCTGCACATTTTTCAGTTCACTGTCAACTATTTTTACCCTAATTGTGAAATCAGCCTAAAAACATTGAAAAAATGTCAATAAACATAATAAAATTAGGAATGGCCATGAATGCTTGTCTTTCAAATATAAAATTCACATGAAAATGAATTTGAAAAACAGAAAGAAAAAAGGTGTTGAAGTGCAATAAAAGCAGTAGCATAAAATATACCCCAAGAAATTCTTGATTGGATTCCACAAAGATGCAACATGTTTGCTCCAATGCCTTGAAGCATTTCTTATCTCATGCTCATCAAAGTCACCTTTAGGTGTCCCTAGTAAAAGAAGAGAAAAAACAGAGAAAACGATCAAAAGAGCATAAATAATTGCTTCAGAAAATCAATTTATATGAAAAAAACATCTTTCCTAATTTAATCATATTATATCCAGCACTGGTATTGAAATGAAAGGAAAAAATACCAGTGGACGGAACTGAATGGTCTTTCTGTGATGCCCTGAGTGAAGCCAACTTTTCAACTAGTGTGCGTTCTGCGTCACTGGGATTACATAGTTAGACTTAGCAAACAGTTTTTCTAATAATAAGATAACACACATCAAAGATTATCTCTTCGGATTAAATGAACCGTGGACTTCAACCAGGAGGCTGAACCTTCAATCCTTCCTATAAGGTATCAGTTTTTAAATCTTCCAATCTGGTTTTAATTTCTATTTCAATACTACCTTAGATTTGCTAATGTAGTAGGCAAAGTACTGTATTATCACATGTAGCATGTCAAAATTATGAAGATGCAGATGAAAGACAAATAGTTCCCCTTTCAAAAGTTCCAATGGAACCTGGGAACAGGCATGACATTTCCTGTAACACTAAATTGAACTGAAGACGCTAAATCAGCTGTCCCTGATTTGATCCTTAGTGGTTCGATACATTCATTCAAAAACTCTGCTGAAATTTATGCCTGTTAATCTATAAGGATTCGGTTTCTAAATCTTCCACCAATCTGGTTTTATTTTCTATTATTACTACATTAGATTAGCTAATGTAGTAGGCAAAGTACTGTATTATCAAATGTTGCATGTCAAAACAATGAAGATGCAGATAAAACGTAATAGTTTAATGGGCATGACATTTCCTGAAACACTAAATTGAACTGAAGACACTAAATCAACAGTCCCTAAATTGATCCTTAGTGGTTACTGGTTAGATACTTAGAGTCATTGAAATCCCCTGCTGAAATTAATGCCCTTTAACTAGGAAAAATGTAAAACGATAATCCTAGATCTAAATGGACTATGTTTCTACCTTTATACGAGTTTTTAACCATCAATTAATACACAATAGACCAGTGACAACATTATAGTGTGTGCTCCTTACCTCCAACTATCTCTCGTCTCATTCAGTTATAACTAGTTAGCTACATCTCTCCTGAGAATCTAGTGAGAATTGGGAGTGATAGATGATTCAATACAATTAGAAGTATTTGAACCTGTAATCGAAATAGTGGCACAAATATCTTTAAAATAACTTGTATTAGATTAATGGCTCTTTAGGGCTCAGACAACATAAGATTTAAGTTGCTTTTGTAAATCTAACGGAGCACTTATGACATGGTTCTTAGGTATCAAGGGTTAAGGAGTTTCAATCATTTGATGCCAATTATGTGAATGTTAAAGAAAAATCCGTAACACGTGAAATATTACATTCAAGGACAAGACTAGCTCTCCCAGTTGTTCATCGTATCTACACCTCAAATGGAAACTTGAAATACAAAAAGATACGTGAAAACGTAATCAAATCAAACCTCATATCTTTTGGGATCTGAACATTCACGATAAAGTGATGATCACCTCGCACGGATGGTTTATTGATTTCTGGAACCCCCATGTAAAACATTTTTACAGTTTCTCCAGGTTGAATTCCAGAAGGAATCTGAAGATCTCTCAAACCCTCGACAGTTTCCACCTGAAATTGGTGTAGATTCATCAAACAAATTAACTACCAAGTAACATGAATGCACCTAGCTGTTGTTCTATTAAAAATATAAAGATGATTCATGGCTTGCAGCCCCACCCGCCTAAAAACAGATGGGGCTGAAACCTCAAATGAAACCAATAAATTTTATTTGAGCAAGTGACTTGGGCTGAAAGGATGCATAAGAAGAATTAAATGGACATGTATAACCAAAAAGAAAAAAAGAAAAGTTTTGATGCAAAGCAAATGTAAGTGACATTTAATCCATGGAACTGACAGCAAATAGATGATATAAAGCTTTGTTAAGTTGAGATAAATTTAGTAGTATGGTTATATTATTTTCACCATTTTAACCAGAATTGTACAACTTTTCCTCTCAACAGTATTTACTCTTTTTTTTTTCACCCCCTCCAAGTTATCTCAAGTAGCCATGTCCCAACTGGAATTTGAACCCTGAACCTTTCCATTTGTGGTGACAGGAGATACCGATTTAAGCTAGAAGCCCAGTAGGTAGCAAGTTACGACTGTAGTGTTACAAGCTTCTTGTAACGGCACTCTTATCTAATAGAGCTATCAAATATTTCAGTAGGACAGTTTTCTACATTGATATTATAGGAGCGGCCCCTGTTTTGGCAACTTAATAGTATCCTAAAAACAGTTACAATTCCTGTTATCTAATAGAACTTTCAGCCAATCCTGTTGGTATAATTCTTTAGAAGAATTTTTCCAGGATAAGGCGATTCTTTAAAGAATAAGGTGGCTTTCTAGAGATCATTCTATTAGTTGACACAGAGAAAGCTTATGAACACAAAAATGTGACTTGGAGATATATTCTAAAAAAGTTGGGATTGTAGAGGATTAATTATAACCAAACTTCTATAAAATTCTTTTAAACGGCTCTCGGGTTTCTTTTTAAGAGTATTTCTTGTAAAATAACAAGTAAACCACGGAAGGCTGCTTAAGGGGGGAATCCTAGCAACACAGAAGATCTTTATAATCCAAATAAGATGACTGCTACAGAAACTTTTTTGTTGAAAATACAGTCTCAGCCTCAATAATGATTTCAAGCGCCTTCGCTATCACCACACCGAACACTCGCAACATAAAATGCCGGCAAGTGTCAAGACACGCAGTTAAAAGTCATATAAAGTAAAATTTATTGAAATGCAACTACAAGAAGTAACAATACTGTAGCACCAAATAAATTTCTAGGTTACCTAGAAAATAATTATAAATAAAAATTCTGCTAGAGTTCCAGAAAAAACTTGGAATTACAGAACTATCCTTGGATGGTAAAAGAATTCCTACTGATTGCATATTAGGAAGGGTTTTTCTAAAATGTCATTATCAGCTGGGCCACAAAAGAAATTCATTTCTTCTTTCCTCTTCATTACGGTCATAGAGATTCTGACTAGGATAATACTAGTTGAGGATGATTTTGTCTGGTTCCTGCCTTAGCAAAGTTGGTGTAGCACTATCTAGCCTTCAATTTGCTAACAGTGCCTAAATTCTGTAGATGCATCCCCATGTATGTATTAAAAATTCCCGGTGCATTTTGAGATGCTTTCATGATGCTTCCGATCTGATTAATCTCATCAAAATTGATTAACACCCAGATAAATGGATAATGTGAAAAAAGTGGTAAATACACTTCCTGCAGTATATGGGTTGTGATTCTGAAGATAGTTAGAAATGGCCTTTACTTTTTCTTTTTCTTTGATAAGTAAGATTGTATTAAAGTGCCCAAAAGGGTGACGCATCCCACAAAAGACTCACTGACATACTTTTGACCTCAAAGAGAATAGAAAAAATAACTGATCTCCATAATCAACCGGCCAATAAGTTGGAGAATGATGAAAATGATTCCATTTTTACCATACCGTTACAATACTAATCATTAGAGATCCTCTATACTTACTAATCTAATATCCGTTAAAAAATTGATCAAAGAAACAAATGGTGACTTCTGCAACTAGAAATTCGGGAGGCATTATTAGATAGAAAACTAGAAACTATTGCATAACCACCCAGTTAATCATTAACATGAACATGACAAAAGAAAAAAAAAAATTCTTAATTGGTGATATATGCCATACAAAAGAAGGTTGACACTGACAAAACAAAAACTGATATTCAGATAAAAGAAATATTTTTTGACAATGCATATATCCAAATCAAAGAAGTCCATAAAGAAACATGCCAATTTTTTTCCTTAAATTCATTACAAAAATTAGAATGATAATTACCTTAACAATAGTCCCTAGTATTGCATCGGTATAATCAACATTGATCTTTGAATATAGATTCAGACCATCCCTCCAAATCCCATGTTTTTCATCAATATGGAGGACTAAAAAGAGATCACCAGCTATGCCCCTGCAATGAAAACCCGGCATCACAAGCTTGTTTTTAGACAAATTTTAAGTTAACAAATAAAAGGGGTATCTAACATAATGAACTATGCAATTTTATACATACATAGAGAGAGAGAGAGAGAGAGAATTGTTAACGAAGTCAATCACATAGACATCAAATATAGACTAGAGCAACTGGAGTGAACAGATGATTGCGTACCAAAATTTTTTGATCAGAATATGACAGAGTGTATAGATTTTTTAGTAAGCTCTATGTTGCAGGATTTTGTGGCCATAGTCCAAAACAAAGATCCAGCAAAATACTTTTTACAGTTCATAACGACACGCTTTGTGTTTTGGGCCAACAGAATTAAGATATGTTTATTTCTAGAATAGAAGAGAAAGCACCAAGCTTTTAGAATACTTCATAATCATTTTGTCCTTATGTCACTTCTCCACCTTCCCTATAATTAAAAAGAGCTAACATATTAGACCAAGCCCAAACCAAAAAATGGACATGGCCAAAAGACATCCATTCATAGATCGCTCAGTTAAGCTTTAAACATCTACTATCATATCTCACGGTGAGCAAAGTCATCATCTTAGTCCACACCTTTCCTTATCAAAGTTCCCTTCTCCTCGAACTTGCATCGTGCTTCCATCATTCACACCAGGTGGGATGACCACTTCTATACTTCGCGTTGACCGTACTGTACCAAGGCCACCACATCTTCGGCAATGATCAGTAATTATCTTTCCATCACCACCACATTTTGGGCAAGTAGATACCTAGAAATCCAAAAAAAAATAAAAATAAAAATAAAAAATAAAAATCATCTATGCATAAAATGTCAAATATAGGAACTGAAACTAAATAACAGATGGCAGGAAAATGTTGAAGTAGTGTATATCCATTCTACTTGCGCATAAAGGCTTAAAGAAAATCTGAATTACAGAATAGAAATATACACAGCCAAATTTTCCAATAACCAATTGCATTTCCATATTGTGTGAAATTACCTGAGACATTATTCCAAAAAGTGTTTTATGAGTTTTCATTACTCCTCCTCTACCTCCACAGTCATTACACAATTTTATGGAACTGCTAGATCGGGCGCCTGTTCCACTGCAACTATCACATTTCTCAAAATGAGAAACTTCGAAGTCCCGCTGTCCTCCAAAAATTGATTCTTCAAAGCTCAAATGCAGGTCATATCTACAATATAAAGAAATATTCAAACAAACAGAATCAATACATAAGTAAAGGGAAGACCACAAACTAAGCATCCATGAGGCTAAATTTCCAGAGTAATTGATGGATAGGGGAAAAAAAAGGGATTGCAAAAGCATGACCAAACAATATGATAGGGAATCACTATCAACTTCTAGTTTCTCATGAACAACCCTCCCAGTTTATCTATAATATTGGGACCATAAAAGTTAAGAGGAAAAATCATTGTTTGAAATTCAACTTCCTCTTTCAGCTGAAGTGCTGGGAGTTAGGACTCTAGGGTATATAGAGTAACATGAAGTGAGCTAATTAATTTTTTCTCTCTTTTTTTTTTATAAAGCTGTCTTTCAACTTCAACTTTTTGATAAGCGAAACAAACATATTTTATGCAAAAACTCTTAATGAAGATTCTATGCATAGCTTAACATCATTGCTTGACATCTCAAAATATGATTGAAGTGGGTGAAGTTTAAAGTTATACTGAAAGGATTACTTTTTATAATTTTTGCAGAATTTGTGATAATAACTTATGCAAGTTTCAATAGGAAACTGTAAGCACATTCATCTCATGGAAGAATAACATATTTTGATCAAGATTGTTTCATTGAAGTTTCCAACTTGCTGTTTTAAGTGCATATATACATGTAGATGAGGTTCACAAATCTTCTCTTGATAATGAACAAATTTTGGCCCCACTAGATTTTTGCTAAAGCAACAATCTTAAAACATCATTAGAAATTCTCGACTGACATTACTTCATTTCTGATCATAATCAATGCATAAGAAACTCAAAGATATTTTCTCCCCACCAAAAATCAATATGACAGACACGCAGTAAAAACAAGGAATACAAGAAAAAAGAATTCAATGGTGGGAAGAGTAACCCCAAATGACTTGGTACTCTTACCACATGCCAATATGTTTATGCCCAATAGGTTCATTATGATCAGATACTCAGAATCAAATGCTACCGGTAAATTTTAAATATTGCCTACACCAACTAATTTGAATGATACGATGAATATCAGAAGATCAGATCTTTTAGCACATGTTTATGTCTTACTCACCTACTTTTCTCAAATAACCAAAACCATTACCCAATACAGAGTTCACGATCTTAAAATTGTAGAAGCAAACAATGAAAAATGCAGAGAGAGATAATACCGAACATCAAGAACCTGGCTGCCTTTATTTCTCATATTGAAGTTAACACCCCCCGGTTCACCACTTCCTCCAAAAAATCCATTTCTCTCACCAAAAAATGTTTCAAAAATTTCAAAAGGGTCCACCTGAAAATAAGAAGCGTGATCATTACCACTGAGAAGCACTTGAAATAAATAGGGTCCCCAAGTCACAGGAGAACTTAGGTGGAATATTTATATTAACACGATAAAGAAAAGCCAACATCGAAATTGGAGAGAGTACTTGAGCTTCTTGACCTTACCCCCTGTGAACCACCGTCTGATACATCATATTCCCCTCGTAAACCTGCCTCACCAAAGCGATCATATAAAGATCTCTTTTCATCATCTGATAGAACCTACATAGATGCTTCATTACCACATAAAAACAAAAGGAAGAGCAAGGAAATTATGAAATGCAATAATCAGTAAGCACCTACAAATTCTGTAAATATGATGTCTTAACCATCTCATCAAATTAACCCAATGTCAATTCATACAAATTGAGATGCAATGAGAAGTAATGTCATTAATACACAGAGCCACGGTACTAGAAATGACACAACATGAAAGAAGAAAAAAAAGATCATTGTTTTCTACCTCATATGCAGCACTTATCTCTTTGAACTTTTCTTCAGCCCCAGGACCCTTGTTCATATCCGGATGATACTGTTTCAAAACAGGGACATACATAATATATAGGTAACCCAAAATCAACATTTGCAAAATGCATATTATCACTAAGTGCAATAATCAGAACCTCTGCAAGAACATAATGCAGTTCAATCTTGTAATGTAATCCGAAGATGAAGATGCAAAACTATAACTATATATACTTATGCGTGCGTGTGTGTATGTATAAGAAGAAGGAAATAAAAAGAAAGAAAGGAACCTTGCGAGCAAGTTTACGGTAAGAGGCCTTGATTTCCTGCAATGTTGCGTTTCTACTGAGATTAAGAGTGGAGTAGTAATCATTAGCGGAATTGAGAGCCCTAATACAAAAGCTGCTGCGGCGACGACGTGGTGTTGTGGTGATGGAAGGAAATTGATTAGGATTGAAGTGTTGATTTCCTTTGCCAAGAAAACTCGGAGTGTGGAATGAGTTGAAGAGAGAATGAGAGGCAGAGGAGTGTTTTGAAATCAAAAGAGAGGAGAAGGAGATTGTAGGGTTTGAATTGAAATTGATGCAGCAGTGGGTTGGGATAATTGGCATAGCTTCTACTCACTACTTCTACTTTCTCTCGGAGGAAAGGAAAAAGAAAAGGGGGGTTTTATAATTACTGTAGAGGTTTTGGATTGATTCCTTCCTTCCTTCCTTTCCTCTCACACCGTCTTCTCTTGCCCTTCTCTGTTTGTGTTGGGAAAATGAAGGCAAAAGAGATGAAGAGGGAAATTCTAGAGGGGAATGCGTGAAGTGCCTGTTTGGCAATTTTTTTTTTCGTATGAAAAAAAAAAAAAAAGAATATATTTTTGTTATGTTTTGATTTATTTCAAAAACAGAATGTTTATTTAAATTTTAACAAAATTTCAAAAAAAAAATAAAAAACTAAAAGATTTTTGGATTGTTGTAAAAAAAAAAATAGTATTTACATTATATTGTTTATTATAAAAAAATATAATTATTCGGTTAATATATAAACTCTTATTAAGAAAAAAAATAAATCAACAAAAGCAATTCATACATG
>JAOTQH010263156.1:0-11121 GCA_025631255.1 Cornus kousa | reverse complement strand
CCCTTGGGTAAGGCTGTATTCCATCTTTCACTATGATGTGTCCCTTTTTATCATTAATTCTCATGTCATTTTCACCCATGATTAACAAAGCACTTGAATTTGGAAGAAGCATTGTAGGACTCTATGTTTTGTACCAAATGCATTTCACATTAATTTCATCATATATATATATATATAGATATATATATATATATGTATTGATTTTGACGGGCCGTTTTTATAGTAAAGAGAAGAATTATAATGGTGATGATTTCAAATGGTAGTTTCAGGCAAATTAACTCGATCCACATTGCACCACGTTCAACTTTCTTCTGTTTTTGTTAACATAATTTAACAAATGATCAAAATATTATCAATTGGACATCATTTATATTAATTTGCGTAACTAAAATTTAAACTAGATAATCTCAAGGGGATGGCATAGTGAAAAAGACTTGGGTCCTAGTGCCACACAAGCTTTAGGTTTCAAGTTCGATTCCTGAACAATTCCTTGGTGTCATGACCACGAACATAGTCCCAAAGTCCCGAACACCCCAATTATCTATACAATTCACTAGCAAGAGTTATATAATTTAATGGAAAGATTGACGGTCAGAAGCAAATGGTTTACCAACAAGTCAATGCTCTAACGTACTAGGCCCCAACTTCCCAAAGAAATGTTAGGAGTTCGAGCCTCAGTGAAGATATGTATATATGAGTACCACTAAGAAGAAGAAAAATAAAAAAAATAAAAAAATAAAAGGCAAATGGTTTGCCAAGAACTTGTAGAGACTGGGCTGGACGTAATTAGAAATTTAAAAAAATATTGGGAATTGGGTCCATCCTAGATCTATAGGAGAACTTGTATAGAGACTGGGCTGGACGTAATTAGAAATTTAAAAAATATTGGGAATTGGGTCCATCCTAGATCTATAGGCTTATTAATTTTCAATCTCATACCAAGCCCAACAGTAATTTTCAATCTCATACCAAGGCCCATCGAAATCTTATTGTCATAATCTCTTGGAAGCTCAAAAATCTTGGAAGCTCAGTAACATGTTTGAATTAATTGCAATATTGAATTTAAAAAAGGAAAACGCAAAAGAACAAGAGCCAAGTTATCAGCAAATATTGTACTGTCTGAGTGATTGGAGCTTCTGATTATTAGTTATTGTTATTATTACTATTATTTCTTTATTTATTATTACTATTATTACGAAAAAATACAGAAAAAACCTGAACTATTAGATGTTCCTAAAGGGTATTATAGATATCTTACATCTATGATATTCTATAAGTTATATGTAAATTTGGATAATTTTGGCCTTCTAAAAGTCAGAAAATGATACTAACAGGTAATTTGTAACTTTTTAATAACTTAGGGCTTGATTTGAAATTGGTTATAATTTAAAGGTGTTGTTTATTACAATTTTTAGATAGTTTAGGAAATTTTTTACACTTTTATTAAAATAATAATAATAATAATAATAATAATAAAGGAAAAAGCAATTTTTGTCCTTGAATGTTATTCAAAATGTCAAAATTTGTTACTCCTAGGTGTTTAATTAAAATGGGCTTAACCCCATGTGAACACCAACACCCCCACATTCGAATTGGGTCCCACTTGGCCGTTTCGTTGGTTTTCATTGCAGGCAACAAAATGTAATCATAGTCCGCCCACCTGTGGGCGAATGCCTCTATACTTTGTGCATTTAACACTAAAAGAGCCAAAATACCAGAGTACCCTTACCTTGAATTTAACGTCTCCTATCTGATTATGATCCACAATGATTGGGCAATACGCTGTCAACAATGGCAGCTACTACTACCAAATCAAAGAAATCATCTCAGATTGAGACTAGGGGCATTATGGTCAATTGCTCAAAACATACATAAAAGACTGAGGGCACTGTGGTCCAATTGGTAAAAAAATGCCATGAGGCGGAGGGTTTTGAGGGCTGGCCATCCACATCCGTTACAATCCCTGCACAAGAAAGGATGTAGTCCGAGTTTAAAAGTGGCACCCACCAAAATTTGAATATAGACAAAAATTAATTTTTTTTAAAAAAATCAAATTAATAATAAAATGCCAGAAAATTAAAGTTTGATGGATTAAAAAAAAATCAAAATTTGTGAATAAAAAAACATTGTCAAAACAATCATGTATTTTTTTCTCTAATTAATAAATTTCTCAATTCCAAGGCCTATAAAATAACATTTCCCTACAAAAATAATGGTCCTCACTGGATCAATTACCTGTCATTTGGGTAAAAAAAGTAAAATTAGGATTTGAATTATGATTTATCTTATTATAAACATTGAATTTATATTGAATATAACATAGATATTTGTCTTTTTTTTCTTGAAGAAAAACGTTATTGGCACTCAAAAACATATTTGGATACTTAATTTGACATGAGTATCTTAATATAAACGAAACCACCCCATCAATGAAACATTTTTTAATATATTTGTCATTAGGTATCAATCAATCACTTTTCCTTTAAGGGAGGACAGTTTCGAAATTTTGGGCTCATTTTGGGACAAGCTGACGGGGTACCCTTGGGGTACCCAATATTCTCTCCAGTAGTAGAATGTCTTAATCACCTTCCATTATTATTTTATTTTTCTTTTTTCTAAGCACCAAATCAATAGTAAGATACCGTGTGTCACTCGTTGTTTGTGTCTTACGAAAACAACAAAACAAGGGCAGTTTCGTCATTGAAAATTCTCTCTCTCTAAAATGCATTAGAATACAGAAGTGCATGGATGGCGTGGCGTAGATTAGTGAAAGGCCATGTGAGCCTCGTTTGGCGTAGTGCAATGGTTGTCTGTCAGCAATCGTTGCCATTGTCACGTGCTTGTCTCGTTGAATATTCCTCACCACCTCCACCAATATGCCACTTCTTTTTATTTTTATTTTCTGCAAAAATATTTCATCAACTTCCAAATTCCCCTAAACTTTAAATAAATTACATTGGAGAGATGGCAGTGATTTTTTTGATAGATAATGAATTATAATTTTTAATTATGTCACGTTCAGAAAATCATTTATAGTGAAATTTTTAGAAGATTCAAAAATTCGACCAAGTATTTAAAGACTAAATTAAAACTCGACTAACTATTTTAAAGTGTACTCGAAAACTCAACAAATTTAATAAGAATCTAATGAAAACTCAGTCAAGTCTTATATGATTCAATTCAATACATTATAAGCAGTGAACTTAAATTTGGCCGAGTTCGTTATAACTCCAGCTAGAAGAGAAGGTTGCAGAGCATGACACCGAGAAAACATAAGAGCAGTATTTGTTAAAAACTAGCATGCACGTCAAGCGACAACTTAACCTCTTTTTATATTTTCGTGATTAGGGAGCATTGGTGTGCACACTTGGGTGCTGACGTGCACCTTGGTGGGCATTTATGCACACGCTGGTGCACATTGGTGTGCACTGGTGTACACACTGGTGGTGACCTAAAAGGCTATGTCCCTTTAAGAAGTTGGTTGTGAATCACATAGTTAGTTAGCAAGTTGAAACCTCGTTTGTTAACGAAATTAACTAGATAAATTACCCTACCAACTAAGAACGATCATGCACCATCGGAAACGGAAACGGAAACTGGAACGGGAAAGTCCACTTGACTTTATCATATTTCATTTAGAGGGGAGAGAAGTTGGGTAAGAAAAGTAAAGTAAATTGTAAAATAATAAACGTGAAAGATTTAAAATGACCGACCATGCCATTTTATTTTACCACGCAACAAGAGGATATTGTTGAGGGCAAGTGAGAGGTTATTTTATCTCCTCACACTTTCGGAACAATAAACGTGCACTACCGACAACAACGCTCATAAATTAAGGAAAAGAAAACAATAAACAAAACAAAAAAATATTTAAAAAACGAAACAAAAACAAATATATATTTAAAAGACAAATACGGTGCGAAACAATTTTCCTTTCCCCTGACCTGTTTTATTGGAATTTTATTGGGCATAACTGCGAATATTCTATCTCCTCTTTATATCTCTTCCTACTCTCTAGAAATTGATAAGGTTAAGGCTGAGAAGAAGAGAGAGAAACAGAGGGAAAGAATACTCCTACGTTAGGGTTTCATTCTCTCTGTATTGCTTTCACTCTCCTCTCTTCTCCCAAATTCGATAGCCAATTCAATTTGCTAAGGTCACAATTCACTGCACAAACACATATTCTGACTCTGTCTACATATAATTTATTTTTTGTGATTGGGATTGGTTTTGGAGGAGGAGCGAAGATGGAGGAACAATTAGGAACTGCTTGTTGCAATGGCATTGTAGATGCTAATGTTGTGATTGCTAATGATAAATCATCATCACCTTCACCACCATCGTCGTCGTCGTCAAAGTTTTCATTGGGCTTTTGGGAGATGGCGATGGCTTCCAGCGTCGTCTTGGGCTTCGTTTTAGGGCTTCTTTGCGTTTACCTAACGATGCCAGATTCCGATTACAGCTTCCTCAAGCTCCCCCGTAGTCTCGAAGATCTTCAAATCCTCAGGTACTTCGATTATCTGTACACACGCACATATACGTCTAATTTAAAAAAAAAGGTGCTTATTTGGAGATTTTTATCTGGTTTGTTTTCGATTTCCTTGGTTATGGGTGTGGAAAGTTGATCTTTTTCCTTTTTTCTTTATTATTTTATTTTAAAGAGATCTAATAGAATTTGGATCTTCTTTGAGCTTAAAATGTAATATGATACATATAGGTAGAATTTAATCTTTTTGGATAACTATCCAGGAAACCCATTTTCCATGGAGACAAATGGGGCTATCACGGCAATGAACTTGATGGATAGTATGAATTTTATTTTTTTATTTATTTTTTTTTTTAAAAAAAAAAAAGAAAAAAAAATTATAAACAGCAGCATTTTTTTCTTTCAATTAAGGCCTAGTTTATATAATTACAGCAATATATATATATATATGAAATCGAAGATAAGATTATCTATAGACTAAAAGTATTTCATTACCCATTAAGTTCATGCAAAATATAGATAGCTATTTTGTCATATGTATGCATAGAATGGAGAAAAATAAATAAATTTGTCCTATGTCTAGTCAAGTATGATGTAAATGTGTACAAAAATAAAACAACAAAGTGGTCAAATATCTCCTATCAAATTTGTGTAAGCAGACTTATGAAATAGAATGTTAAATGTGTTATAAGCAGACTTATGAAATAGGATGTTAAATTTTTTTGGCCTCCCTTGTCCTTTCTGAGTTCTGCCCCTGATCATATTGTTAATAATTTTTTATCTATGGGCTGAAATTGCTATTTTTCTTTCCTT
Source organism: Cornus kousa (assembly GCA_025631255.1). Lineage (NCBI taxonomy): Eukaryota > Viridiplantae > Streptophyta > Magnoliopsida > Cornales > Cornaceae > Cornus > Cornus kousa. Next base: position 5,822 of record JAOTQH010263156.1, on the reverse strand, counting down.
TTTATTTTTATTTATATCTGTTTTGGGTTTTTATGATTTAGTTATGGCTTCTACAGCTGTTTATCCAAATGATATATATTTTTAGTTCTTACAGTTTCGGTAGGGGCTTCATTTCTGTGATATGCATGCAGGTACTAAAGTACCATATTATTTTTAAAGTGTCATCTCTTAGATCGAGAGAAGTATCCTAATAGACATATCCCTCTACTGATTGCCCGATTTCTGATAAAAATGGACACAAATACGGATGTTGAGGTACTGGAGAAAGACACCTTGGTGTTTTTAATATAACAGAAAGTATGGCCTTAAGTATGATGTTTGGTGTAGGGACCAGTCCTTGTTATGTATATTCCTAGATCTCTGTGGATTTGCTATTGACAAGGTAATGGTTTCTAATTATCTTTGGTTGTCAACTTATTTAGATGCTTCGGGTTCATTTTTCCATGTTATATGTCTAGAGGTTGTAGAGGGACAAGAAGACTATTTGAGATGGGAGCCTTCAAGGAGGAGAAATTTTGAGGTGAGTTCTTATTGTATAGTGTTTGGTGTGAGAGCTTGCTCAATTATGGAAGCTATATGGCAAATGAGGGTGTACTCTAAACTGGCTTTTTTGGGTGGTCTACTGCCTTAATGAAGACTTTTACCACAAATAATTTGGTGTGTAGAGGGCTTCTTTTTTATTCTATAGTCGCCTTAGTAGTGTTTGATGTGCAATAGGGAAGAAACATGCAAATCATCTTCTGAAACATGCTTGGTAGGGATGGAGATCATGGAGTTACTGACTCCCCCTTTGCTTTATTGACTTTTGCTTGGATTGGTCATTGGTGGTAGAAATCCTGCAATGATGAAGTGGGTGGTGGAATTGTTAGAAAAAAGGGTTAGATTGGCTTTGCTGGCAGCCTAGCTGAATCTTTGGTGGTGTACATGTAAGGAAATGTCAGTTTGGAAGCTGAAACTTTCAAGTCTAAGTTTCACACAAGCATCTCTAGGTTGTTCTCACATCAAAATCAACATGAATGCAACATTCATTTTATGGTTGGTTAGGCAATTACTGAATTACTAAATTATGTGGATAACAATGTTGTAACAACTGGAAGTAAAAAGAAGTCTGTGACAAAATTTTGATCAACTAATTTTATCAAGTTATGAAATCCTTTTACAATCCATCAATAATTTTGGAATTTTAAATCTAAATGAATCTGAGTTCTTTTATTTGCATTCATTTATAAATTTTAACAATCTTTTTATCTCTGCATTTGATCTGACTTCAAGAACAACGCATTCCACAACTGATTTTGATGAGTGGGCGCAATCACAATACATACCACAGCTGATTTGGTTGAGCTGGTTCTTATAGTCATTTGATTGATTGAGGCTATTTTAGTGCTCATTAACAAATTATTATTATTATTCTTACTTTAGATCTATGGTAGATCTGTAGTCTAGTTAGTGAAAAGGAAAGAGAAATTCAGGTGGAAAAAAGAGGAAAGAGAAATGATGGTAGTAGGGGTGAGAAAACCTGATGGACAGCTGGAGGGATGAAATGTTGGTGGGTTGGCCTGGACCTTGGTATTTGTAGTCAGGCTCGATCCAATACCAATCTTTTGCTTCAGCTTTTACATGGCTTAATAAGAAAAAGTGAAGGTCAAATGCTTCACCATTAAACCATGAAACCAAGTTGGTCGTATGCTTCTAAAAATATGTATAAGAAGAATACATATATATAATACATGTTTATGCATGTACGAACATTTAATTCTACATATACACATACATAGATATACATGTGTATGAATACACATTTACGAATGTGTATATATCCCTATATGTGTATGTATGTGTATATTATATTGCACCTGTTATGTATACGTGTATAGAGGTTATATTTATTTGGAGAAGTACATGAACAATTTAGGTACAGAGCATTTGCTTGTTTCCAAGATTTAACTCATTCAAATTCCGCATGTCTCACCTCTATGTATAAGTAAGTCTAAAACCTAGAAAAAGAAAAAGAAGGGAAGTCTCGCTCTCTCTCTCTCTCTCTCTACTTTTAATTAAATCAAGCCCAAGCTCGGCCCTGCCCTGGGCCTTACTTGAGCCCTGGAGTATCTCTCCTGGGGTCCGTGGGTTTAGGACTGTGGCTTATATTGGAATGAAACATTCATTGTTTTCATTGTTCTTTCTGTACCTTGCCTATCACATTGTTGCTCTGCTAGAAATGCCTAAGCAAGCTTGTACAGAAATTATAAAATTTGATTTATGAATTTCTTTTTGATATTTTTTTTGGTGTTTCCTGTAGAGATCACCTCGAGAACTACACAAGTGACTACACTATACAGGTCCTTATTGGGTACTGCATGGTCTACATTTTCATGCAGACTTTTATGATTCCAGGGACTATTTTCATGTCATTGCTTGCTGGAGCCCTTTTTGGAGTCTTCAAAGGCGTGGCTCTGGTTGTGTTCACTGCCACTTCTGGTGCATCTTCTTGCTTTTTCTTATCCAAATTAATTGGGCGTCCCCTTGTTTTCTCTCTGTGGCCAGACAAGCTGAGTTTCTTCCAAGCCCAGGTGAATGTCAACTCATTGCCTGTAACAACCTTTTCTCTTATCAACCAAAATATTTAAATACATATTTCTTTTTATCAGGTGGCTAAAAGACGAGGGGGGTTGCTGAACTACATGCTTTTCCTCAGAGTGACCCCAACCTTGCCAAATACATTTATTAACGTTGCATCACCAATTGTGGATGTGCCTTACCATATTTTTTTCCTGGCAACTTTCATTGGAATCATTCCCGCTGCTTATGTCACTGTCAGGGTACTACTCTTGAAATTATAATTTTTTTCATTGCTATTGGAATTTTAGTTTATATGTCCTTGTTTTGAAAAATTCTGTGGTGGTCTCTTGGGATCATGGAGTTATTTGTTGTCCAGATTAGTTCTAAATTCAGTGGTTAACTGAGATAATATTGAACTTGATTATAGCAGCATTGCATTTAAGGTAAAAAAAAATGTGTGATGCTAGTGCCCAGGGGGTGGACATTGTCATCTGAAAACTACCAGAGACTGGGAATGTTATGTTATACGTGTGATAATACATTGTGTGTGATTTTGTTTCTGACCCGAACCCAAAAACAGAAAGTTCTTCTCTTAGCGTTGTTGGTACAGATATTTTTACTAATGAATTATTTGCACGTTGCAACTAGTGTCAGATCACTTTTGTTAAAGATGAAAAATAACATGTCACATATAGCCCATGTGTTCTTTGCACTGTTATTGAATTATTTGCACCAGTGTTGGGTTATCTATGTTAATACTACTTGTTAACAAGTAAGTGGAATTTTAAACTCCTGGTTGTGTGTTTGCAGGCTGGAATAACTCTCGGTGAGTTGCAATCAGTTGGCGACCTTTATGACTTCCACTCGGTGGCTACTCTGTTCCTCATTGGGATTGTAACAGTTACCCCCACTCTATTAAGCAAGAACAAGTCATAAGATTCATTAGCTATTACATGGTGCCCTTGGTGGCAGGAAACCATTTGTTTATTGCTCCATTTCTGTACAGACGACCGTCAAATAGGTCGATATGAAGCTCCATTTCAGCTTTGCAGCAGATTCCACTGCTGAAGCTGGGGTCTGTTGGTGATGGTATGAAGATGGTGTTGGGATTTAGATTGATTCTCCATTATGTGTTCTATTGAGATGGAGAAGTTAATAGCATTTTAGATTGTGGTACATCAGCTACCTCAGTTTAATACCAAAAATATTATCATTGTCAAGATGTGGAAAAGTTCATGTATTAGTGTTTAAAAAAAAAAAAAAAATGTATTTTTCATTTTCAATATCTTCTGATGTAAGTAATTCTAATTCAGCTTGTGTCATTATTTATATGCTAAACTTCCAAGTCATTTTGGGAAGGACATTGTTATCTTTAAGCATCTTGTATGGAGAATGATTAAAGGAATTGTTGGAATATATGACATACCAAGGAACTTCAGATCTTTCTTTCACTGTATAAGGGAATTCCAAATTATTTCAATAGAGTTCCAAAGTATTAGAGCTGCAAATAAACTGAGTTGTGAACAGTTTGGTTCCGTTGCAGTTTTTGAGCTTGAAGTCAATTTTCACGTTCCGTCTCTGTTCGGTTCGTTTTAGTTTTTGAGCTTGAAGTCAATTTTCACATTCCGTTGACAAACAATTCGAGCTTGAACAATAAGTTGCGCGTTAGGTTATTTTATAGTTTGAATAGCATGAAACTTATCATAAATAAGAGATAAGACTTGTCTACTCACTGAAAAATGATAAGGAGCTGAAGGATAACTCCCAAAAAAATGACCGAATGTAATGTGGTCAAACCACGCATGAAGAATAAAAGAGCCATCACGTGCTTAGCTCACCCCCAAAAGTAAATTAAAAAAAAAAAATTGTTTGAGAAGAATACAAGAAGGTAATGAAGCATGAATACTGTGAAAATGACCGGAAGAAGGTGGGTATATACAAATAGAAATATATATATATATATATACACACACAATTATATATATGTTGGTAATAGATCATAAATATTCAAAGATTTTTTTTTTTACAAATTTCTCAATAGATTTAAGTATTACTCAATGATCTGATTTTAAGAATTACATGATCATCTTGTATTCGAATCACGCACAAAAATTCGGGAGTATTCACAACATCACTTTTTGATTCAGGATTGGCTCTCTCTCTATTTAAGGTTTTGAATCAGTGTTCTTCTGCAGCACCAATATTTAATTTGATGTATCTAGTCAATGTAAATTCTAAAATATACCAAAAAAAAATTCTAAAATATACTTACATAATAAGATAAAGATGAGTCAATTCCTAAAAAAAAGATAAAGAGTATTCCTTTCCACCTTCCTCATTTTTTTTTTTATTTTTTTTTACCTACACATGATTGACTCTTTTGCTCCCTCACGCAAGAGGGGTGAGAACCTGACGTGGCCAACCCACATCAAGTTCGGTGATTAATTCAAGAATACCTTTCGGTTTCCTATCACTTCCCTTGAATTTATTCTAAAGATAAGTTATCGTTCTTATCACTTTTTAAATTTTGTAATTATAATTTATTTTTGTATCTGTGATTGGACTACATGATTAGTAGGAATAACCTATTCATTGTCCCAAAAAAAAATGCATTTTGTAAGTTTATAAAAATTCTCAAAGAAATTATTTTTTTATATGCTAAGCTTCCTTTTTCCAACTTACCAAACTCTTGTTCAAAATTTTTTTTCATTTACTTTTTTTCTTCATCATTCAAACTGAAATCCAAAAGCTTTGTTACTTGAAAATAAAATCACAAATTGAAATTGAGATTCTTTTCTTGTCTCTTTGAAAACATTCAAATCTAAAGATTTAAGGCCACCTCCAAAGAATTTCCCCCTTATACATATGGGTAGAGATTTGACCGTGAATTATGAAATATTCTAAAAGATTCGATAGTCGATGGTGAATTATGGAGTGCTCTAAAAGACTTAATACTATCATGTCACGATAAAAATATATATATATAAAAAATACACAAGCTTGAGTTGAGGTAATTGAATCCAAGCCTAACTTGAGCCTGAGCTCGATATTTGACGGTGGATTATGGATTTCCGTAAAAGGTCCGAACATCCCAAATATTGGTTAACCGAGCCCGAGCAGCCCAGAATTTCGAGTCGGGTCACTTACAAAGCCCAAATATTGTATATACGTCGTATAATCTCTTTTTCGTATATGACACCTTATCTATCTTATTCCAGGGACAGGTGAGTTACAGTGTAGACGAATTGGGTGTGTGTATATAG